>JAABKJ010014992.1:0-10003 GCA_011634705.1 Andricus grossulariae
TTGTAACCATATTCAGCAGAAACCCTTGGTACAGGGACTTTCTATCCGCAACCCGAGGACGCGTTCGGTGGCTTTGTCATAGGCCCTTCAGTTCTATACAAAGGAATAGAAACCGAAACCGAATGGCGACCGTGACAGGACAATATATATATATATTTAATATTATACATCAATTCTAAAGTTATGGTATAAAGTTTCACCAATTATCGAAAATATTGTCCTTGCTTTTCTTTTCTATTATTTTAGATAATAGATAGGGTAATTATAATGGTTGGCCACCTCTCCCCCACAATTATTGGCCAGTTGCTTTGAATATACGTAACTAAGAAATATTCACAAATAAATTTTAATAAGCAGTGGTAGATTGTTCTCAACACACTCCACGCTATTTATTATAAGATTTAGTTGTCAATATTTCTTAATGTATGAGCATTTTGAAGTGTCAAATCATTGTCAATGGCGGCCAGTCACTGTACTCATATCCCAAATCTGAAATACAAACAAGTTTAAATTACTAGTTACTAGTTTAAATTACTTCTTGGAGTTTTAAGTAGAATCTAGAACCAGTCAATGCCACAATAAAGTCTTAACTGGTTCTAGATTCTGTCACTACATCTAATCTCTAGGTATAGAGCATATTTCTTTTTGAAATGCATACCCAATTACCTATCAAAAATACATTCCTTGATCTTACTTTTACATTTTCATATTCTGTAGGGTTTGGACTTAATTTTGAAAAAATTACCTATTTGAAATCCTTTTTTTTTCGAAAATCTCATGGTATTAAATGCTTCATTCTTCGGCAATTAACCACAATATAATAATAAAAATAATAAAGATACATATTTGCGTATGAATGGTCGTATAAGATTCCAGCAGTCATAGCGTCATTTAAAGAAATATTCTTCTCAATATTGCATTTCATCCATTTCTAAAATGATTATTGACCATTTTTGCCCAGCCTGCGTTTCAATTTTCGGGCATCAAATATTTTTCAATACTTGTCATAAAATCTCTATTTTATCAACGTTCAGAGAGTAGTTGGATCCGCCGCATAAAATTGAGTTTTTTAGAGAAAGAAAATCGTATAATATTTAAAATATAGGATTTATTTACATTAACAACTGTACCTCGGTCTATAGCTACGATTTTCATTTTTAAATATATAATGTGGTTCACCATAATGGTAGTTTTACACAAAGCATTGATTTTGAATTTCGCCTGAATTTAAGAATATTTAATTAAACTCGATTACTCAGTTTTGAATTCAGATTGTAGATTGCACATCAATCATATAACTTGTTTGTCGCATTTCGTTTTCAAGGTTAAAATTCATAGTTACGAAACCTCTGTGCCTAAATTTATTTCATAGAATAAATTATAAATGAGCGAAAGTAAATAAAAGTCCCGTTTTTGAGCTGCCGAAGACACAGTACTTTTTCTTTTTTCAACATTGAAAAGTCTAATGAATTCTCAACAGCGAACTAAAAAGCCTCGAGTACGAAAAGAGTAAAAAAATATAAAGACTCAACAAAGCGGCAGAGGATTTTCTAGTTTTCTTGTATTGCCACAAGTAAGCCCTAGGAGCTTTCAATGTATTAGGACTGTTTTCCGACCACATAGCTAAGTCGCTAGTCGGATGGAAAAACTTACTTTCTCGATCTATACTACTTGTAGGGTCGATTATTCACCGATTTTCACCGCTCATTTTTACAATATTTTTTTCTGTCTTTCCATAAGCTTACTGAAGTTAATAAAACAAAAATCTGCATTTATTCTTTCAGATTTCTTTAACTTCGGGTATTTTAATTCTCATATGAAAATCAACAAAATGTGAAAAAAGTAATAAGTAAATGCCCACTTTCACTGGCGAGCAGTTTAATTTCAGTTTCCTACGGTAACGCATTGTTCGAGTGCATATTGGCTTATTAATGTTCTGTTGGATTGCTAAGTCAAAGCTTCCAATTTAGCTTTAAATATGAAATATAATCCAATTAAATCCCTAGATTAATTAATTGAATCGACAATTTTCAAACTTGCAGATTTAAATAGCTTCATTAAGTGTGTGAATTAATTATGCAGGTCAAATAGTGCTCATGAGAGAATATAACCGAGCTTTTGATAAGCATGTTTGAATTTCCTACACACACATTCATATGTGCGTAGTTACGTTCAAAAGCATATGTGTGCGTCCGCATGAAAAAGACCGTTATGTGCGGTATAGAGTTACGTATAGGGCTACATAGCTGAATAATTTCCCCAATTTTAAGTCCATAACGAACCCTCTAAGCTGAAAAATGAGTCATTGGGGCATTTTTGAAGTTGGAACTTCAAAAAATCGTTTTTCGGGGAAAACGCATCTAAACTTGGCGAATATCATAAGCACATGTATTATAATTTTTCATCGAACATGAAATGTACCTACTTCCGCTGTGACCACGGGGCCGAAAGGGAGGAGGTGCTCATGCATGTGTGACAGCAGCAACGTAGCAAATAATAATCTTGACATCAACTTAGAAAAACGTGAATATCTCCTAAACTAGAACTTGCCATAAGGACCCTTTTCATGCGGACGTCCACTATATTAAATACGTCAGTATTCAGTTGCAAATCAAAAATGCAGAGTGAGATGCGTTATGAAGTCTCTGCACATGAACGCGGAATATATCTTTTTTATGACACCTCAGAGTAGTCATATAAACTCTAATATTCTAGCGGATGTAAAATTTCCGTTTTGAAATTGAACATACTCGTATAGCCCTCAGCAAAATCGTTATGTCCCTTCGTTGTATGTACAACATGCGCGCTAAGCCATTCGAAACACCTAACACCAGGGCTTCGATCGACATTACTACAAAGCAGGACACCGAATATAGCTTATTGAAGATTGCAGTCAGTAAACTAGGTTAGACGGATTAACAGCTTTGATATGAGACACCTAAGCTCCTTTGGGAAATCAGGCAAAGCAAGAAAAAATCTTGGAATTGCGTATTTTGTCATATTGTTGTGCATGGAAAGAAAGTAATATATATATAACACATCTAAATCCGAATGTATCATTCTTGATACCAAATAGCACCAAAACGTTGCAAGAAATTGATATACTCGGATATGTGATTACTGATTATGATCTAAATTTGAATCACTGTCTCATTTTTCATGATTTCAGCCAGTGAAAATCTACTGTGAATTACTAAAAGGCTACTTACTTTCAGTCGTTTTTCACTAATTCTCCCATCAAAAGGATTAAGACGTCAATCACTGAATTTTCAATTATAATTTAACTAACTTACATTCAGAATTCACTCATTTTTTAAATTCAAATTTGACTAATTATATGAATCAACTTTATTAAACAGCATGGGTTAGCTTATGTGATGAAAAAATTAATCAAATTTTTATTAACATTTTCTGGCAACGAATCAGTATAAGTTGACTGAAATTTCAGTATTTTTCTCTGACAATTTTCTTGCTTGCTTTGACCAATTGTTGAAGCAAGAAGTTTGCCATCAATTTGGCTGTTTATTAGTTAAAAACTAATTTTTAGTCAAATTTAACGAAATGTTATTTGTAGAGAACAGTATAAAAACTGGAACGTTAAATTTCGAACTGTTATAATTTTTTGAAATTGCTACCACGTCCATAATTATTCAACGCCTTTAGACTTGTTGTTCTACTATTCAAGATTTGACTATGGATTAAACAGAAAGTTGATCATTATCATTTAATTGCATTTTATTAGCGATTATTATGATTGCAATCGTTCCTCAAAATGTTTATGTTATTTTAGTTCATGTTTAACTTGCCGAAAAATCTATAAAAATGCGTAAGCAAATCTAGGGTTCATTATATAGTAAATAGCAATTGTTATTCACTAAAATAACTTATGCGAAAAATTCTGCGTGCAGAATTTTCTCTTTAGAATGAACTTCATTAACATAAAAAATAGTACATAATTGGAGATATACACTAGTAATTTAAAAATTGATAAAAAAATTTTTTTTTTCATATATTTTTTTTTTACTAGATGACACAGCTTCTTATAATATACGTTTTAATTTTTGAGCAAAGTATAGTCCCTTTGTTGCATATTCCATATTGCATCAATTTTCTTTTTTTCACTTTACTATCTTCTAATTATTTCATAATTAAGTTGTCTCCCGTAGTAAGAAGCTAAATTGTGTTTAAAAATACATGGATGAAAATATTTCAAAAAATTAAGTAATTTATGCGGGGTGGGTCGAAAACATTTTGTTAAGTGTGGGTGGGGATAGGGGTACAAAAATTGGCTCACAAGTTGCGCAGGATCTCTAGAAGAATGAAATCAGCTATTGATCAATATGATTGAATCAGAATTGCAGCTTTTACCCACAACGGAAGCTAAAACATAAATATCTGAATAACTTTTGTCAATTAACCATTTTAACTACAACTATTTTTGATAAAATGTACAAAGATTTCTCCTTCAAAATTCGAATCAATCAACAATGAATCTATTTTCGTTGATTTTATAAGTCATTATAAAGGTTTGATAAATTTTGAGATTAACTGTAGGTAGAGTACGTCCTTAATTAAATCAATTATGAAAATATTTTTGATACCGAAAAGTGAAGTTAGAAACCATTAAATAATTAGTGATGATCGGAATTTATTTATTTGATTATCTAAAAATTCCTTATTTCTATTAGGAAAATTTTAATGCTAACTCAATATATTTCGAGAGAAAATATGAAACATGCATTATTTAATCAAATTTAATGCTGGTCAGAGTTTGCATCGTCTCCCCCCCCCCCTCCTTCAAATTATCACTACACATTTTTTAAAGTATAAACAAGATATTACTTTTTCAAACATATAATTTCATCAAATATGCTTATTAAACGCCGTGTCTAGGCATACCGAAAATATTAAGTCTACGCTCATCGAATTTCCGTGACGGGGCTTTTAATAAAAGTTTATAGATAATATTTGAAGGAGGATAAACTTATAAAGCACTTACATTGAGTAATTGTTATTACAAAATCAATTCTTATGTCCTGAATTTTTCGCTGGTAGAGTAAAAAGTTTTATCTCCAAATATGTATTCAGTACTAGCATTACTTTGTTTTAATGTTTTAATTTATCAATTTTATTTCTTTTTGTTTTCACGCAATCAAAACTCGATTTATTTTATTCATCGTTTGTCAGGAGACTAAATGATGAATTGTGACATATTGTAGTATATAACGCAATGTCACATTTAACCGAGAAAATCGTTGAATTTTGATGGGCGAGGGAATGAAACCAGAATGCGACGAAGGCTGGTGCGGTCCTCTCTAATCGTCCGAAAGCCGCTTAACTCACCCATTTCCACTCATTCCTTCCTTTCCTGACTCGATGCACCTCACTCTCAACCACTAGAAGCTTAATCCACTCATTTCTGCCTTGCGTGACTCTCGTCGACATCCCTATGAGTAGAATCCTCAAAATAGGTATCAAATATTGTTGGCCAGTATAAAACATAGTTATCAGTTGGAGGTTTTCCAGTATAATTGGGACAGTACCCTAAATTTTGTTGCGCCGAGGGGTTGACAATTTGTAAAGTCAGATGTACACTTTCAACGAAATCTCCCGAGGTCTCCTGAAGTCTTCAGGAATTTCTGAAGTCACTTGAAGTCACTTTAATTCACAAGAATTCTCTTGAAGTCCCATGAATTCCCTTCAAATATCGTGAAGTCAGTTAATATAGAGTTAGTAAGGGGTGGTGCACCATTCGCGATTTTTAATGAAGTTATAGCGTCTTTATACACCTTTGTTATGAAAAAATTCTCTTCGATTTTCTAAGATTTTAATTTTTTCAACTATTTTTCCATATCGAAAGTGACGCAAAAATGTGCAATCACAAACTTCATTAATTATTAGTACTACCTAAGCTCTTTTCAGTCAGGAAGAGTTAATGGTAATCTCAATTTCGCTTAAGCCTTAACCTTTGGTTTTCACTAATGATTCTCTTTGACTAGATGCCACCATCCTTCAAGAACTGAGATAAGAGACAGAAAAAAATTGAATGAATTCACCAATTTATATAATCCATATTGAAACTTGCAAAATGCTGAATTTGCCATAGAATTTATAATTGAACCCAGGTTATTTTGAAAAGCTTGTGACGTAAGTTTCTTTTAGTGTTGACACAAGTAAAAATAATTTCCTTCCAAACTTATTTGTTTATCACAAAAATCTCTTACTTCACTACTAAATCTTGACAAGTAATCTAAGACCTTATAGATTTTCTGAATATGTTACAATAATAAACTTGCAATTTGAAATTCAAATAAGAGGATGAACTATAATTTGCTAGTCCATTACAGAAAAAGGTTTGTCAAATTCAGACTCTCCCTCTATTGAATGGCGAAACACAATTCGATCTCTGAAACATAGCGATGAAACCTGCTCGGTACTTCTTGTTGGTTACTTCAGTTTCTTTCACCATACATTATTCATATATCTTTTCCTTTCACACTCACTCTGTCCTGCATTCTATTTCTCGCCCCTTAAGATCGCAAGCAATCGGTGAAATTGTCCAACATAAACTTAACATTCTGTTTCACAAAAATTGAATATACATAGTGCATAGTATATTTATCATTCAGCCGCAGATCTTTAAATCAGTAGAAAAGGAAAAAGTGAAAATGTGACTTGACGTGCTCTTTGCGGAAGGAGTGAATATTGTAAGTGCGGTGCATTCAACGGAAAAAAATTTTAATCCTCGACCAGTGATAAACACTAATAGATAAAGAACTTAAACAATGAATAAAAAATAGAAACAAGTGCCGAAAAAAATGAGGTAATGTGCTGATTCTGGGGTACATATTTAAAGTGGATTTTCGTAAAGGTGTCATCAGGGGGAGTACCTGGCCCGGGGGGCGTACCACCCTGCAGGGGGTTACCCCTCGGGGGGTACGTACCCGAAATTTAGAAGATGCACGCTACATCTTCATATGCTACGCCCTTATCGCCGAGTTGCATCTCTTCGAAAAGGTAAAATACACATTCGCGTATGCACTTGATTTCATACAGGAATTTTTAATTTCAAAACTCATTTCAAAATGTCCATTTTTCTTTCTAATATATAGCCTGTCTTATTATTATTAATATTTGTAAGAGGTGCCATCAATTTACAACATCTACAAACAACTACAAAGTGTACGATAAAAATAAAATGTTCGGGACTAAAATTTAATTTATTGTGATACAGTTTACTCCACATTAAGTTTTACTACGTATTAGATTCCATGACGCTAAGTAGCGACCTTAGTAGCCAGAAAGAAGTTAAGTATTCTGAGAAGAAGTGCTTTTAATTGACCGTGACGCAATTGGTCATAAAGTACCGTAGAATCTATTGCGTAGTAAAATTTATCTGCGGTGTAAACTTCCTCAAGGATCGTAATTTGAGATTTAAATCAAAATGATTTAATTGAACCAACTTCACAGGTTTAAATGGGTGAGTAGAAAATATTTGAGCAAACCAGCTATTTCTACATTGATTTCATCAGGTGTCAGAAATCTCATTATGCATGTGAAATTTCTCATTTATATCACTACACCATCATTGAAATAATAAAGATTTTTCTCTGAAAATTATTTCGAAAAATTGTTGTTCTCCGCTTTGTATGATTAACAATGTTAGTTCTTTAGTGACCTAAATTCATTTCTGAATATGAATTTATTCTTCCTAGCATTTTTATTTTCAAAATTTATTGGTCATTTTGACTCACATCTAAAGGCGATACTGAATGGTTATATCTCACGCCAATCCTTCTTCCAAAATAAAAAGCAAGGCAACTAAAAGCTGAACTATAAGTCTTCGACGCTGATTAAGTTACCACGATGCCATTAAATTCCCCATTAAAACTTCGTGTAAATATTTGGTAAGCCGATAGAATCCTTTGAATAACGATCATTAGTGTATTACTTTCCAATTAATTTTGGTAGAAAATGATTTGTTCTCTGCAAGCATTTTCCATAATTATTCATAAATAATCTAGAATAATTATTAATAAAGATGCCATTCCATAAAATAATACATATGTTTGCTTTTAATCAAACGTCAATTAAAGAAAACTATTCCCTGTAATATTGAAAGAATGAATTACATCTGAATGTAGATAACCTTAGAGAGAGCACTTAATATTTCGTGAAGGTATTTATTTATAAACCTTGACATTTTGCTCGTAAAATGCATTGACACTTGCAGTCCTTCGTAATCTATATCTGAATTTTTTCCACAATTCACATGTACGTGTACATCTTCATCGACGTGTCATAGTTTTGAACATTTCGATAACCAAGTCGACTAGTACGTTATTTTTCATCACGAATATTCGTGAAACAGCCGTCACCTCTGCCAATTCGGGCAGAAATGCCGGAAAATATCGTACTATGGAGTATGGACCATCCATCCGAAAACCAGATGTGAGCTGTGACGTTGGACGAATCTTCTACCGTCAATAAAACGAAAATGAAAAAAAAGGACAGAAAGGGAAAAAGCTCGTGGTCAAGATTGCAGCTGGCGTCTATTCGGCGTTAATCTTTTAAATTAAATTTATACGAAACCTCCATGCAAATCAAATTTTCGTTTTATTCAAATTATACCTCTTGATCTGAAAAAGTAATGTTGAAACACCTTTTCGCGTTTTTTTTTTTTTAATTATCCACGAACCTAATCAAAATCAGATTTTTTTCATTTTTATTTGATAGCATTTACTCCACAGATTTTTTTTTACTTTCAAGCAACACAAATAAAAAAATACTCCTCGGGTTTAAAAGCAACTCATCTGTATGTTTTTTTTTTGTATAAAATAAATATGGAAATTTGATTTGACGTCAGTTTTGCTTTGAATGAATGAAAACTATTCTTGAAAGGCTTCAGTGCCTAGATGTAAAAGTTTCTCTTGAATAAACTCTGTAAATAAACTGTCTATTCTAATTTCAATGACGTCGAATTTAGTGATCACTTATGTAGTGAGCGCTGCTTCTACAAACATTAGTTAAAGATACCAACTCGATCTCAAATGGGTTGTACCCTTCTCCAAGTGAACACCAGATTGCTGAAGAAGAAAAAAACATTTTTATTCAGTAAGTTAATATCGTTTCTTTTTCCAAAAAATGAACAATTTGATTTTATCTACAAAAGTGTGAATCATCTCAATACATATAGCAAGCAATGCCTTCTCGGTTTAAAAACTGGTGTAATTCAAAAACACTTTTTCATTTTGAGGTTCCGCTCAGTGCCGTGCAGCGATTCATGCCATCGCAATGTCGAAATGGTTCTAGCACGCTTCCCGTAAAGTTAACCATTTCTATGCGAAAGTGACACAATTCTCGATTGAATTTGGCCCAGAATTACCATCGCACTATTTTTGTATTGTGTCCGGAATTTAAGGGTTAATCGATAAACTGGATGGGTTTTTGAAAAACAAAACTGCATGACAAAAAATGATCATTTTCCTTGTGAAAATACTGTATGATTCTATCTTATAAGTTAAAATCACTTTATTGAAATACGTAGGACCCCTGTATTTTGTTTCTTTTTTATGAAAGCTATTGGCATCAAAATTTTCAATTATCGGAAAACAACCAAATTTCGAGAAAATTGACCGTGAAACCCCGCTCCGAATCTAGACGTTAAATTTTCGAATACGGCTGAACAATCTTTCCCGGCTACATTGTTTGCATTAACTTATTACTTAGTCAAATATACGCGCTTGCAAACAGCTGTTAAAAAAGTCTGTTTTACTATTGATTTCTACAGAATCGCAAACTCAAAAAATGTTCCGTAATACATTTTTTTGACCACGTATCCACCAATTTAAGAAAGCATAGAAAAATGTTTTACCCACTCCCCACCCAAAACACTACACTGTAAAAAAAATCCATTGAATTTTACATCGCTGGACGATGTAAATGAAAGGACCCTCGTGTGTCAGAGTAAGTTTACGAAATTTTGTAAAAATCCACCTAGCGA
>JAABKJ010014993.1:0-10003 GCA_011634705.1 Andricus grossulariae
CTCTCCAAAAAGTCTCTACCTCGTTGGGCTTGGGTGGATTTTTGACAGAAACAGGGTGTTTACTAAAGAGGCGAGATTACATTTATTTTCTCAACTATAATAACTGTCAGCGGAATAACGTATTTGAAGAGGATTTTTATTTCACATTTAGAGCTTCATTTAAAAAACTGGAATAGTCATAAAACGCCTGATAGTTAAGAACTTCATTTAGAAAATTTTGTGCGAATCAATGTACCTGTAATAGTATCTATATATATGTATTGCTATTGTGATGTCCCATCCGTGCAAAAAGTAGCGTATTGGATACTAAAAATGTATAATCAATTTGAAATCGATGGACATGCGGTTTGGTTACCCACGCTTAAAAATATGTCAGTTGAGATCCAGTCAGGATTTTATGAGAAAATAAAGATACGATACATGAGAAATTCATTTATGAAACAGCGGTCACTGAAAATTATTTTTCGTTTTTAAAGAATGAAAAGAAAAGATTATTGAAATCTTAGACCTCGGTTCCCCTGTTACAGCTTACATTACTAATAATACTTAAAATATTGAATCTAAAATATGCATATATAAATTACAGCGGTCCAAACGAAGTGACTGGTTGGATTTTCACGGGCGCCGGTAAATATGTATAGGGAAGCCGAAAAAATACCTGTATTTTTGTTTGTAGTCATTTTTAGCGCTCAGAAAGAGACTGTTCCTCCTATGGAGATTAGCATGTAAACATACAACTCTATCCTCAAGTTCAGTCCTTTATAAGAAATTATGAAACAATTCATTAAATTTGGGAATACTAAAATAAGGATTTGTATTTTTATTTAACACAGATTTCACCTTATGACATGGATGTTCCTCTTTCCTAAATCTATAAATATTTTGTTTCTATATATTGTGAAACCATTGGAGTCAAATTTCAGACAGTCGCAAGAGACATATTTTTAAAGCTATATTATTAACGCAGCAATTTAGATTACTCAGACAAAGGAACTGTTTTCGTAAAACATCAATTTCGCATATCTTCAGAATTCCAAGTTTGTTTGCAACGAAAAGTCAAATGGCCTTGCAGTTGAATCCTCAGGTGGATTCATTGTTTTGTCACTTTGAGGTTACTTTTAAAAGGGTCTTTAAAACATTTCCTAGGGGTAAGAAAATGACTGAACAAAAAAATATGTATATTTTTTTTGGCTATATGCTATACATAACATTTTGGCCGACAATCGTGAATATCCAAACATGCAGCCACGTACTTTTTAAGCTACGGTAGTATAAATGCATATATATATTGTAATAACTCTAATACGCTGATGGGGATATTGACATATCAAGAAAAAAATAATGTAATTGGTGATATATAATTGAGTGTTTTATTATGTGGATAACATTTGTATACATGCATTTCTCATTGAAAAGTAGATATTTGTCATCAAGTAACGTAATTTACAATTCGGCGAAACACACACATCTTGAACAATTGGTATATACGTCTTGAAGGATGGAGGTTTTGTCTTCTGATGTGGGCTGCTCGGTCTGACCACGGTATGACCAGAAATTACCGGTAATCACCGGTAGTCACCACCGTTACGCGTGGGGAAAGCGGTAATTATTTCATTTCTTGCAGCAAATATGTTCTTAAAGCCAAATATTATATCAATGTATTACATAAGATCCCCATCTTCACTTATTTGCAGTTTTCTGCACGTGAAAAACGTTTAATATCAAATAATAAAATAATATTTAGTAAAATTGGTGAAAGGCAGACGCCAATATAGAAACTATGAAACCTTTTAATAAATATAAAAGAAATCAATATATTTGCACAATATATTACATCATCGTGAATTCGTGTTTAAATATATTTCAGTCATATTTATTAGACAGTTTCCAAACAATTCTAATTTGAAAATGCAGCTGAAATTCTCAAAGTTTCGCGATAATTGAGAATTTTTTCGTCTGCTCTTGACATATATTTCTAAATTTTATTACACTATTTGATATTCAAAGCCTTTTACGTGCCAAAAACTACAAATTAATCTAAGTGTTAGCCTAATTTATCATACTGATTTACTTTTTTGCTCGAAAGACATTTTTCCTGCAAGAAATTAGAGAATTATCACTTTTTATTTCGGATATTTTCTACGTGTTGCTTTATCTTTCAATATCGCTTTTTGTGCCACCAGAGAACATGTTAATATGTATTGCAACGTTGCGCAAAGCAGATTTTTCAAAAAATTGAATGTTGCACGCATTGAGAATCGAACTCTACCCACCGAACTTCTACGCCAGACATGCTAGGCACTAAACCAAGAAGTATACCTATGCACTGGAATGTGCCAAAAATATCAAATTTTTAAAAATCGAAAATGGCTAGTGTTAAATAGTTGCTACGTTTCGTTACAATAAAAAATCTCTAATAACTTTTAAAAACCAAAAATGGTTGAACAGTGTCGCAAATGAGGTCATAGAATTTTGATTGAGAGAATCGAACAAAAAATTTCAATGTGGTTACGAAAATTATGGTAATTTTTTATGTAGATTTATTGGTATTATTAAATTTTAAGATGTGTATTAAAATTTGCTTAATTTTGCTTTGTATTACATATAACATTTTCTTAGACGTAGCATTTATAAAAGATTTCGATTTTTGTATCTCTTGAGGTCTGAGAAAATTATAGTTTGCTTCTCTGGTACATTTAAAAAATATATTATTCAAACCAAAGTTGCATATTACAAGTTTTATTTTTTTAGCAGCATTCGATAACAAAAAATTTAAATGAAGACTCATCATATGTTTCATAATCATGGGGATATTTGTGAAAACTCCCAATGGAAATTTTGTGACCGTATCATGACACTGTAGCACCATCTTTTATTTCAAAAAGTCATCAGAGTTTTCCATTTGTAATAAAACGTATAAACTTTTTATAAAAATTGAAATTTGGTAATTTTACCACTTTATTTGTTTATATATATATATATATTTATTTAGATTTTTAAAAGTGAAAAATTCGTAACAGAGGCATTTTAAGATATTTAAAGAACTAATCATCAAAAGATAAGAATTTCTTTTCAACACTTCACACTTTGATGGCATCTTTTCCTGTAGCAGTAGTATGCTGATTCATCATAAGTCGCGTAATTTCTAATTTTGAATACACAAATTGGACGCACGAGACTGCGCTGTGAATAAAAAAATTAATTTATTTTCAAATGTCATACCTGATATCTGACTGCGAATTACGGTGGTGCAAAGAAACGTAATTTTTTACTAGCAAATTTCATTAGTGCGGAAACATTGCCTTTGTAGCATATTACAGCGCACCAAATGTGTTGTTTTTAAATCGTTTAATAGCCCTGTCACTTCTTTTTGACTCAAACTTTTACTTTAAAGATTTTCCAAAATTTTTGGCATGACGACAAAAATGATGGTGAATTTTTATTTGCCTACTTTTTTCTAGATATTTTTTGACAGTTTCAAAATTGCCCTTCAAAACAAGAAAATGGTAACTAAATTCGGGATTTGGTTGCTGTCAATTCCCAGCTTTGCAAGGCAGTATTTAAAAAATAATTACATGTTTTAAAAAAGGCGAGTTTGACCGGTTTTATTTTTTTGTTCAAGTCACAAAAATTAACTCATTTTAACGGGTGAAGCGCCATTTTTAAGATTTTTATAAGAATTACAATTTTTAACTTAATTTTTTTTCTATTAAAAAAATAGGTTTGTTTCAATAAACGAAACCCCTGTTTTTTCTACTTTCGACAATCGTTTAGTCATACAAATGCATCACAGTCCCATGGGATAAAATATAGCAATCAAAGGATACTTTTTGTCACATTTATGGGGAAATTTTTTCGCGCTCAAAGGGTAACAAATTCAGTATAAATTCATAAGACATCAAAACAATTCAATTAGATTGGAGAAAAATTTAAAAACCTATAAATTCCGTTCCTTTCCGTAAAATTTGAATGAATTCTTTTAAAATATCTTAAAATCTTACAGATCCTTTAAAATCGTTCTACATCTTCTGAAATTGCAGAAAATTATTTACCTCAAAATATTCCAAACGCTTTGAAATCCCTTCAAATGAATTAAATTAATACAAAATTCCTTGGAATCTTTTCAACTTTCCTAAAATATTTTAAATTTGAAGCTCATCAAAATGCATTACAAGTTTGAAAAATACCAGAAATTCTTGAAAATCCCTGCAAATTATTCGAATATATTAAAATTTATCGGAATCTTAAAAAATAACCTGAATTGAAAAGTGATTAACCCATGAGTTTGTAACATTATTATTTTAAGGGGGAGTATAGTTAATTCGGTCATAAAAAAGGTACTTTGTTATTTTGTTAGATAAATGTACAACATCTCAAGAATAACATATCCAAATTTCAAGCAAATCGGAGCAAAAATACCGGAGATATAGAGTTTTTAGGGATGGCTGCTCTCCTTCGGTTTTGTGTACCTGTCCGGCAGCAGCCGGACAGGTACACAAAATTTACGTCCCTAAATTGCTTTATTTGTCGGTGAGTCATTACACAGATATAAGAAAACCTTCAAACATTAAGTATGTACGGACCTGGCATCGATGATTCTGTGTAAGTATAAAAAAGATGCATTTTTTTATTTTTCATGTTTAAAACTTTCAATGCGTTTTTCTCGAAACCACGTTTTCAAAGTCGGTGACGGTTGTAACTCAAAATCTACTTCATGGATCCTTTTGAAGTTTGGTATACTATTTCTATACATAAGTCATCAGTTAACATGGTCGAGTTTTTTAAATTATTATTATTATTTATTTTACCATAACAAATTCGTTGATGTCTTGGCAAAAAAGAAAAGCATTTTGACTTCAAAGTGTTGGAAAAAAAATTCTAAAAAAAAGGAGAGCCATGTTACCTCGAGATACTTCTCACCTAACTAACACACTTTGATTTTTTGATTTTGGATGATCCAGTGGTCAGTTAGAACCGTCACCGCAAAGTAACTTTTTTTCGAGGCGCCTTCGGAGATTTGCTGCCAACGGCCTATTTATTAATATTTTGCAGTGAAACTTAGTAGTAATATGGTTCAGATTTCTTATTATTATATACCAATCAAAGAAATAAACCAACATTACCTGTATCGCCTGAAAAAATTCTTGAAAATGTGCCATTTTTGTCCAAATTAACTATACTCTCCCCTTAAGGAAATCTTGTACACCTAAATTTTCAATTTGAGATATGTACCTAAAATGTTAGTCTTCTGAATCAAACTCAATACTATCTTGGTCAATGAGCAACTCGAATTCAGCGATACATTTTTTATTGCTAGCAGCATTATGTAAAGTTATTCCCCGCACTTTCGTCTGAAGTTTATATTCTTTAAAAAAATTTCGAAAGATCTTCGCAATATCACTTCCAGCGTGAGCACCATTTGCGCGGTTGATTATAAAATTAAAGACTGCAAGACCGAATCATCGTCGATATAATGAACTAATCAGAAAGTTATAAAATTCGTATTAGGTGATATAGAGTTAATAAATCTGCTTGAAGGAAATTATTTCTTTTTCGTTTTCAAGTCTAATTTGCAATGTATATTTAATGACTGATTTTGCACTTTCGATATATTATTTTGAAATTAAGTGTATATTTTTTAACTCATACCCGAAATATGTCAATTAAAAACAAGTGCTTTTACTTTCCGATATTGTTTCTTCTACTGTTCATGATTATACCATACAATTGTAAGATGCAATAAAAATTGACATGCTTCTTCTTTTAATCATACTATTCAAAGCCTTTCCCTTATGATTCCATAAAGCAAATAGCAGCTACAGAGGTCCAACTATCTACAGTAAAAGATATCTTCAATACATATTTTGTAGCGTTTTTATTACGGCTTCTTGCATATCCTTGAAATTTGACAAAATCATTGATCTCAGGGCATTTTTTGGTTAAAGATTCGCATTTTTGTTCAAATAGGCGAAAAATTCTTGGGTTACTTTATCATCAAAGAAACTTACTTCCAGGTATTTTTTCGCCACCCATTCCTCCACCATGCGATTAAAGATGTTTTGATTAAATTTCTAATGAAAGATCAAAGGTATAAATATATGTGATGTGAAATTATTATATCAGAAATTGAGCAGAAAAATGACACTTTTTAGTTATATTTATATTTTTAAACAAACATTTTTAGACAAGAGAAAATTGAGTTTATTCCAATGAAAAACAAAAATTCACATTTTTTCAATAACGAGACGATATTTGAAAAAAGTCAACAGAGCGAAGTTGATACACTTGGAAATTTGTAAAAAAAAGTTTGCAAACGCCTTTCTCATCTTGCGTTTTTTTCTTGATATTTTCGCTAAAAATTTAATGAAGTTTGTTATATTTGTCTTTTTCTTGTAACAATACGATTTTCTAATACTTCGTGAACCAAATTTTTTCAACTTATAAATTTACACATTACATTTTTTTACAAAATATTAGAAAATAATAGCCGACTTTAATAATACTATAGCGAATATTTTGAAAAAAGACGCAATATAGAGAAAAGTTCTAAGAAACTTTTTAAAATAATTTTCCAAGTGGCACAACAAAATATCATGTCCCGAGACGATTTCGTGACTCAACCATGCACGCTTTACAGCCTTACCGATTTAAAATGAATACGGTATAAATATGACTTTATTTTGTTTAACATTTTTTTTTAAGTATCAATCTTTTTCTTAAGGGACTAAATATCCTTTTTTTATATTAATCATATTAAGCTTCGATTTACTGTGTGAAAATAAAAATAACGTAGAAAGCTGTCTACTACTTTTTTTGTCAAAAAAAGATTTATTTTATTGGAAGTAAACTTTTGTAAGATTCTTGGAAAAATCAGTCATATATTTCTGTCACTGATCTTAAATATAAAAGGGAGAAGGATTTTGTATTTTATGCAGGCTGAAAATGATATTTCCATTAAAACAGGCTTCAAAAGAAGTAAAAATTAACTTTGCGTCTTCTCATTTCTTTTTAAAATATAATTTTTTTAAATTCAATGAAATTCAAAAATTATTAAAAATTAATTTTAAAATTAATAAATTTCTTGCTAAAAATGATAAAATAAAAAATTTGAATCAAATTATATTGAAATGCTAATCAAAAATACTTTTTTTGGCTGCTGGTCTACACTATCAGGAAGGGCTTCCTTTTATTCTTCGTCATGATATTTTTTTGAATGTCGGGTGGTTCCAGTTATATTTCCATCCGTCATTTTTATTATAATTTCCAAATTTTGTGGAGAGAAAACCTTACATTTCGCGAACTTCTCCTTTTTATCCGTGTGTCCGTATTGAAAAATACTTCCTAGAACTTCTTCTCTCCTTCTTTTTGTCACTGATTTCGATTCAGATGAATCTTGATCAATCATCAGTTCATCTTTGAGAAGATTCAATTATATAATGTATTCAAATATATCATGAATGGATTGTGTTTAATCGTTAAATTAAATTAAGGGTTGAAGCAAAACAGATTTAACGTTAAATTGAACGTTAAATCCAAATAATCTTTGGCAGCAAGCTCTGTCACTAAAGGGCTGTCGCAAGTGACGTTTTTTGATCATTTTCGAGGACCTGGTTCGATTTCGTTTAAACAATGAGACGATACGATTCGAAATTTAACAAATGAATACACGAGATGATCGTTTGAAAAAAGGAGCTGATAACGAACGACATGGAGTTAATCCTAATAGTTTCCAACTATTTTGCTGAATTTTTTAAAAATAATTAGCTTGACTGAAAATTTAACTGTTCATCTTTTATGGAAAAAATTGAACTTTCTTAGTTGAAAAGTCATGTATGTTGTTAAAAATTTATCTTTTTCTGTGCAATATAAACTTTTCAAATTGAAAATTGAACTATTCCATTTTTTAATTAATTTTCTTGCTTTAAAACTCATCCTTTAGGTTGAAAATTTCTCTTTTTTTGTTTGAAATTTATTATTTTTTAACTGCAAGTTTGATTATACTATATTTGATAATAAGTTAAACTTCTTAACTTGAAAATTCGACATTTCGTTTAAAAATAAATCTTCTTGGTTAAAAACGTATGTTTTTGGTTTCAAATTAAATTATTTGGTTAAAAATTAATCTACTTTGTTGGAAATTACGCAAATTTGTAAAAAGTATCCTTTTTGGTTGAAGAGTCAACTGTTTTGTTAAGAATTTGTCTTTTCGATTGATGGTTCAAATATTTGGTTCAAAATTCGTCTTTTTGGTTGAGTTCAACTGTTCTTGATACGAAATAAAGAAATTCTGGTCGATATATTAACTATTACATTTTTTATCAAGTACTCGTCTTTTTTGGTTAAAAATGTATTTCTTCGAAGGAAATATATTAATTTTTTCAAAAAGCTATTTGTTTTTATTTAAGATTCATCATTTCAGTTTAAACTTCATTTTCTTATGTGAAAACCAAACTATTTAGTTGAAAAATCATGCTTTTTAGTAGAAAATTTATTTAACTAAAAATGAATCCATTTCTGTTTAAGATTCATATATTTAGTTGAAAAATCATATTTTTGTTCAAAATGTATCCTTTTATTTGGAAATTCAACTATTTGGTTGAAAATTTAATTCTTTTTAGTCGAAAATTTACCTATCTAGTTGAAAACCTTCATGTTTTGTTGAAGAATCGTCTTTTTCATTAAAAAATCTTTTAAAAAATCTTCATTAAAATCTTCTTGGTCGATGATTCATCTGTTTGTTTGCAAATTCAAATATTTTATTAAAAAATTGTTGTTTTTGTTTGAAAAGGTATTTTTTGAATGAAATTGGGACTATTTCAGTTGATTCATCATTTAAGTGAAAAATGTATCTCTTTGTTCGACAATTTAACTATTTTGTTTAAAATACGTTCCGCTTTGATTGAAAATTAATTTTTGAACTGAAAATTCAAGTATTCAATTGTTGGTGAAAAATTCGTGCTTTTAGTTGAAAATTTATGTCTTATATTGAAAAATCATCTTTTTAATTAGAAACTAACCTTCTTGGTTGATAATTCATGTTCTTGGTTAAAACAAGAACACTTTGATGTAAAGTTTATATATTTTAAAAAAAATTAAAGAAGTATGTTAAAGTGTAATTTTTCGATTAAAAATTCACGTGAGCCTAGTTTAGGCGAGGTAATGCATTATAATTTTATTGTATCTAGAGTAATTATATGCAATCCGGAGTAATCTCAGGTAATTCAGAGTCAACATGTATATAAATGTAATCCAGGGTAATCCGATATAATTCAGAGTAATGGAGAGACTTAAATGGACCAGACTAACAAAACAATAATAATAATAAAGATATAGATTTTCTTTTGCCTTTACGTTATAAAAAATTTGGAAAAGATGGAAGGTATCGAGTATATGAAGTAAAAGACTCCTTCTATAGAACTTTTCCCGAGAAAAAATTTTGTTCTACAGAAACACTACGGGACGGATTTTTTACCAGCTGGAGATTAGAAAGTAAATATAATTTATTTAATCGATTTAATTTTTTCAAATTGTTCATTGATGCTGATACAAGGTTGTGGTTTATACATTATTCGTCTGCTTACTTCTGACGGTATCTGAATCTATTTGGACTAAACATTATTAATAAAACAGTACATCTTGAATTGTAAATGTTTTTTTAATATTGGAGAATAATTCTGTTCCTAACATTTTGCTACAACACTATAATTTGATTTGATTATAATTTTTGATTTTGGAAAATTAATTTAAGAAATTATTTCAAAAGAATTTAAAATGCTTGAAGCGATTTCCTAAAATTTAAAAAAAAATGTATGAAATTGTATAGCCCAGTTTTTCAATTTTGTAAGATTATAATATTTTAGAAAAAATACGAATAAGTTTAAGTGATATATAGAAGATTTGAAAATGCAGAAATAATTTTAAACTTAAAAAGATTATTAAACAATTTGTATTGAAAAGTCGGTAGTGGGATCAAAGCGAGTTGGGGAAGTCGTGAGAGGTGGTA
>JAABKJ010014994.1:0-10003 GCA_011634705.1 Andricus grossulariae
TAGAATTCAACTATTTCATTTCTAATGGAAAATTTACCTTCTTTAGTTAAAAATTCAACTGTCTGCTTTAAAATTGATCTTTTTTGTTTGAAAATTCAACAATTTGGTTGAAAAGATAACTTTTTTAGGTAAAATTGAACAATTCGAAACAATTTTTTTTATTAAAAAGCAATTTTCCTGACAGAAAGTTCAAATGTTTTATTTTTGATGAAAATTGGTTGTTTTTTTCTGTTCAAGTATAATTTCTTGTATTAAGAATAATATTATTTAATTTTTGGTGGAAATAAGTGTTCCTTATAATAATTATTGTGTTTTGGAGAAGTAGATCTTAATACGAATTTTCAACCACAGAACCAAACACTTAAATTTTCCACCTACAGAGATGACTTTTCAAATAAATAGTTGAGCAAAACAAAACGCACCAATTTTTCACAATATAGTCAAATTTTCAACCTGCAAGTATGAATTTTAACCAACTGATTGAATTTTGAAAAAATAATTATTAAACTTTTACCAAAAATTAAATAGCTGATTGTCGTATTACAGCGATTTTGGGGTCGTCGAATTGGAATACAAAGTAAAAATGTCAAAATTCAAAATAGCGGATTCAATATGGCGAAATTGCATTTTGAGAATACAACTGATTTCATGACAATCGGTTACATTCTCACAATGACCTTCCGCCATATTGGATCCTTCATTTTAAATTTTGACTTTAGATTCGAAAGCAGCGATCCGAAAACCCCCCTAAAGTGATTTGCAGAGATATCAGCTCGGTCTTACAATTCTGGTCTGCCATATTGGATCTGCTATTTTGAATTTTGACATTTTGACTTTGTATTCCAATTCGACGACCCCAAAATTCGGATTGGAGACCAAAATTAACCGCTGGGTCTAAATCTTCTAACGGTGTAATGTCATAACTCTTACATCTGCGGATTGCAAATCGATACTTAAGAAAAACCCAAATTTAATGCAACGACAACGCCGAAATATTACCCACTATAAAAAGATAATCAAATTTTTCTATTTTTTTCGCATTTTTTCTTTCTAGGAATTGGCCATCGAGAAGCAACATGTCTTGGCCCCATATTATTCAAATCACTATCCTTTTAGCAATATTTTTCAAGCCCTTCGCACAAACATCTCATCCACCACATGTTAAAACAGATTTTGAACACACAACTAGATTATACCATGAACCTTCGGAAAAAACTAATATACTTTCAGATAATCGGAATTTGCTATCATACCAAAAAATTTCGTACATTTTTAATCTTCAAGCTCTATTATCAAAAAAATTTAATGACAGTGTTTTTGACTGCTATTCAAATATATTCATACACTATTCAAACTGATTCATGTCTACAAAATTACCCCGAAGTCAAAATGAATTTTCAGACAGAAAAAATGTCAGCTCTTATCTGTAATTTGTAATTTTATTTAAATAATACTGTGAATATAACCGAAGACAATTGGAAAAGTGAAGACTACTCAATCGACCTTTATCATTCAATTTTTAATAAACTCGAAACGTCAGGTTTTATTACATATCGATGAATTAAGAAAAAGGCTTACCTATTTCCCCAACCCCTTTCAGATATATCAGAAAAGATAATTGATACTGTCAAACAATTTCACGAATTTTCTTAATGGCGTCAACTCACAGGCAACTACTTTCTGACATGCTCACTTCTACTAATAACCAGCTGATATTCTCACTTCAAACCACTGATATCGCTGAACAAAAATTCCAATTATATAATCTCCATTCCTCACCAATTACTTATTACTTAAATACAAACTATACACCAAGTATTTACATCAAACCAGACATATCAATTTTAGCACTCTCTGAAGATCAAAAAACCTACTTCACTGCCCAAGAAAACTTCCTTGAATCATGTTCTCAAACATTTCATGGTAAAATTTGTCATTTTTCTCAACAACTACATAACACATTAGAAAACCCAATTTGCGAAACCTCGCTTCTCACTGAAAATACTTCCTATGAATGTAATTACCAAATCAATTTTGACAATTATCCCGTTTTAACCCCATTGACTTCCTATTAAAGGTGGCTGTATTCTGACCCTCAATCTAAAAAAATTATTATTAAATGTTCAAAGAATGAAACCACAATAACCACTCTAACGAACACTGGATTAATTCAACTTCCTCCTCGGTGTAAAATACTAAATTATCCTACTTTGAAACAAAATGGACGAAAAATAATGGATATCACAATTCCTACGCCATCTCAAACAATTCCTCTAATGAAAGTTGCACCATTTTTAGTAATTTTTTCTGAAATAAAAAACTCAACACTGAATCAAGTACTCACTATAAATAAAAATTCCAGAGATATCCCATTAAGTACTTTTTCACTTCAAATCGCATTATTCGAGTATGTCAATCAAGAACTTGCTAGTTTTACAAAATCAAAAGAAAACTGTTTCTATGAAAATATAATTACAGCCGGATATTTTGTAATCACCATTTCATATCTAATCCTACTCGTATTGATTCTACTAATCGTAAAAGTATATAGATACTACCTAAAAACTAAAGATCTAATTAATGAAACTTCTCATCTGGAATTTGGTAATGTATGCTCATTGTCAGAAAATGAACATCCACAATCCCCAGTAAATAACATTAGGAGGAGTACCATGATATAAAATAATTATACTTTTGAATAAATATATAATTAATTCAATGTAACCATATAAACAAAAGCAAATTTTTTATGAGTAACTTATCAGTTTTTTCGAACAGGCGGTATACATTTTAGAAAACGTTTAACAAACTAACCATTTTATATATTTAAAAATATTTCTTTTCAATATCAATGAGTACTAATAAGTCTATATTCTTAAACACTTATTCCTTTTATAATATTATAATATTCTAAGATCAATATTTTTTACCTCACTTCTGTTGCCTGCTGCTAAAAATTGATGTAAGTTCATCTTTATCCCTACAATAAGCAAAATATTCTCCTTTTTATATTTTTTTTTATCCTTGATATAAGTAATGAATCATGTCATATATGTAACTAAATAAATAAGTCCTAAACTTATCCTAATCTTTACCTTACAAAAATAAAAAAAATAAAAAATAAAAAAAAGCCTACTCCATATTTTATACTCAATATATTTCTATTTTATCAAAATAATAGAACAAAATTAAAAATATATATATATGAAATATAATCCTCCTTAGTAATAAAAAAAATATTCTTATTTGAAATAATTTTGTTTACATGAAATCTAAATAGAAATTTATTTTTTTTATTTTTCAAATTTAAAAATAATTAAATATATATCCTAATTCTTACATAAAACTACTTTATACTAAAAATAACAAAAAATTATTTGAAAATACTAAAATAATTCTAAAACTAATTAATAACTACTTAATAAATGAAAGTTTATGAAGGAAGAAAGGAAAAGACGAAAAAATTAAAAATTACATATTTATTGAAAAATCCTAAAAGCCCTATATACATTTTCTTTTTCTTTAGCTAAAAGCGCACTGTTCACACACATACACACAGTCACGTCCTTAATCAATTTAAATCCATTCCGTGATCTGAAACAAAAGGCAAAACATTTTATAAATTATATATTTTTTATATACCTTGTATATTTCTATGCCTCACATCTGTCTCAATACCTACCATTTCTAATTGCCAAACGTGTTGATTCACGGCATACCACGTGCCGCAGTAACAAAACCTCTTACCAAGGCCATTCTTCTCAAACGCCTTCTTCGCCGCCCTCCACGCATTTTCAATATGGGGTCGTCCATAAGAGACCCACTCCCTGGAAATTCCAAACTTTAAACCCTGCCATTTATGTGTCACAACCTACAAAGGCCTAGTTTGATCACTGGTCAAATAACACAATTCCCGACGACCAATCTGTAACACAAAAACATACATAAAAAATTAGTAACATATATTTATTTTTCTCTCTCTCTCTCTCTCCCTTTTATGATGGAAAATATCCCAAATCTTACTTCAACTACCTTTTCATTGTAAATTGCCCATGTTCTCTTCATCAAAATGAACTCCTCCCTAACCCCCCTGGTATTATTTAATGCCCTTGAGGCATAACGTTTCGCATCTTCATCGAATATGTTATTATTTTTAACCCATTCCCATGGCAATTGGGCCCTGCGTCCGTAGCTCAAAACTAAGAACTCCCTTTTTGCGAGTTTTCTAACTCCACCCCTTCGCCATGTCATGCAATCAACTACAAGCTGAAAAATAAATGTACATATATTGAAAATATCAAAAACACCACAAAAATATATATCTAATAAATATAAATTTCATATCTGTCTACTTACCAACTCTAATCTGTCCTTCACCAAACAACAGTACCGATCTCCAATCTTTTAAACTCCATCTAACCCATTCCTCTTTATCTCTCGAAGAGTAGCTAAGCGCAAAAACCTTTTTTGCGTTGCCGTAAACGATGGCCACCAACCAGGCAGATGAATGTATTTGTTTTTCACCCGAAGTAGAAAGATTTTATGGACTGTCCCATTGTCCACCCAAATATCTTCAAATATATCCCGATTCTTATCAACGAAAGAACCAGCCTCATTCAAAGCTGGACTAAACCCGAACGATTGCATTTTCCAATTTATAAAAAGAAGCTCAAGTTAAATTTCAAAACTCCTTCTAAAACTAACTTCTCCAGAAATTGTCAACATATTTATACATATCGAACCCCACCAAAAAAAAAGAAACACCCCACTTTCTGAACACACATTTTCTTAAGAACCAACCAAAATAAACCAATTCTTGATCACACCCCCATAACAGAATACATCAAGACTAGAAGAAAACCCCTATCCCTTATTCTATCTCTCTTTCTCCCTTTCTCTCCTTACCTACATTTCAATAAACTTCTCTAAAAATCTTTTTTTTATCAAGTAAACTAAATTTTCTTGTCTCTCACATAAATTCATATGAATAAATTCAAAATATTGTTAATTTTTGTAGTTTTTTCATCTTTTTAACAAATATTCTATTTTTATTCACAAACTTTTTTTCATCCGCCCTTATATCTATTTCATTCTCATTCATTACCTTCTCAAAATTTCAATTTGAATTCCTTTTCAAGTACTTTTCACAATTTTTTCAAAATATATAAAATTGGAACCTTTTCTTTCTTTTGTACAGAAATTATTCCAACTCAAGAAAACCCTGTGATTGCACACACAGGCGATGTCGACGGCGTCAAACCATTCGACTACCCCGAAAATTCCAAATATTTGATAAACATTTTATGTTTTTCACTTTTACCAGAAGTCACCGGAAGATATGTAAACAAATTCACTAATGCTATTCACTAATACTAACTATGCGTCAATTCTTATGAAACACTACCAGCATTTATAAAAATTAGTAATCAGTCAAAGAAATTAGCATTCACTCGGCAAAAATCAAATTGTCAAAACAACGCGCTCAAATTGTCCGATAGAACTAATCAAATCACGCTGTGACGCTATCATGTGCTTGGATTGTATCAGACAATTTTCAGAAATCATACACCTAACAGTTATTTTACAAGACGATTTTGATAAGATACATCTGGAAACCGCAGTAATAACCCATTACGTATACTCTTTCGAAGTTCTAATTTTCAATCCTTAACACTTGCAAAATAATTTATCATTACTTACCTTCTAAACACCTAGGCAGACTTTCACTCACTACACCTAGCAAATTTCTTATAATACATAAAATCGATTGCTTTCAGAGAAATGATTCCACCCACGGAAATGCCAGGAAGTCAATTAAACGGAACACGTCCAGAAATTACTCCATCACCTAACGTACCTCCGAATCAACTCTCCTGCTTTGCGAAAATGCCAAACATAACAAAATTCTATTTTTACTAGGAAGCCCTATAAAATTTTGCAACACTTGCTTCCTTCTAGTTACTTCAAATTCTAAAACGTTCTTCCGAGAATCAAATTCATGGCATTTTCTTGGTAAAATATCATAAGTACGACATCAATGTCATTCATGTTCGAGACGATTATTCTTTCCTAAAAGAGAATTATCTACGTCTAATACTTATTCGCAAATACTTGATCAATGAACACAAAAATGTATGCGAGACACCGAAATTCACACTCACATGTAAAATGAGCAAAAATATGTTATAAAAACTTTTTAAATTATACAATACATTCACACTACACATTAGGCCAATATTTTCGCTCATTTCACAAATAAAAACAAAACAAACAATCAAATAATACATAACTTAAATATTTCTACTACTCAAGCATACCGATATTTTTACGTATAGCTAATATATTCCTATTGCTAAAAATATATACTTCTTTTCTATTATAAGAATGAGCACAATTAAGTGAAACAAACATTGGCATAAAACTTTCTGTCTTTCATTATAAGATTTATATTTTACTACTTTAAAAATATTGTATATTTCAGTAAATATGGAAGCAGCTAAGTATTTGTTATAACTTGCGAAATATGTAAAGGTCATACAAATTTTGCAAAAACCAGCAAACCTTTTGTCTCAAAACAAGCAGCGAAACACGACGCCGCAAGAAAAATGTTAAGATTGTTATCCGATATATATTATTCCAGCAATGACCAATTTCCTACAGGTAGTAATAACGAGCCAGTGCCAGAAATACATTTTGGAAAAATAAAACTTTATAAATGGACTAATGCTTGCGAAATATGTTATCAAAGAGGACAGAGGGCAATAGATTGCCACGGCATAAGAAGGAATCAGAATTATATAGACTGATGTCGCTCACGTGAAGTTTCTTTAACAAGAATTATATAAGAGTATATTCATTACTCATTAAGAGTTAGAGAAAAAGATCAGAAAGAAATTTGAAAAAAAAAAAAATAATAATAAGATGAACAGTTAATCTTTTCCTCTTCCTCAAAAGTGTGCGTTCCTAGAACATAAGACAAGCCACGTAGACAACCGAACCCAAAAATTCAAATACAAAAATTGTAATAACCAAGTCTGATCATGGTTATTACATTCCCATGCTCAAACTTAAGGGGGAGAGGTGTCACGTCCCGAGACTTTTATAGTAATAATAAATAATTATAAACAATAGATTATAACTATATAACAATCATATTCAATAGACTATAACTACATAACAATTATATTCAATAGACTATAACTACATAAAAATTATATTCAATAGATTATAACTACATGACATTTATATTCAATGATAAAATATTGTTTTTTTTAAATATTGTTGAGATTATTCGTGAAGATCAGATTTGTAAGAAACGACCCAATAGATCAAGATGAGCTACGCGTCATTTTTCGCACAATAAACAGGCACACGCTAATCAAAAAGACATAAATTAATCAATAAGGCAACCAAAAAAACTAACTGCATTTTGAATCTCATACGCTTACACAATGCTGGTACCTATAGCATTTACACAGCGCAGTAAACGAAAATGAGCGATACACACAAAATCTTTCATAACTTACACAACAAACGGGCACACAAAAATTAAAGGGCCATAAATTCATCAGCAAGGTGACCGTAAAAACTAGCCACATTTTCAATGCTATACATTTACAAATTCTGGTACTCAGTGGCCTACATAGAATTTGCAGAACGAACACAGCAAGGAGTCACACATTAATTGAAAAGCTATAAATTGATCAGCAAGCCAACCTTAAGAACATACCACATTTTTAGTCCCACACGTTTACAAGATGCTGGTACCTACACTACTCATCTGAATGATTTAAGCATCTTGACCTACTTATTTCTATGCAACGGACACCAGCATCTTCGATAGAAAAACAATAAATATCTTCATCAAGATGACAGCTATAGGAGGGTGAGCCTCGCACAAATAATACACGCAAAATTATGCCCTTCTACGCATTAGAGTATTTCAGCCTTTGTCATCTAGGAAGGGATACCATATGTTTTGGTAACTGCCCCATTCTCCATATTTGGGCACAGCACGATTCCTCATCGCTGATTAGCTACTCTATTAATTACCCCTTGGACTAGGAAGGGATATAATACATATTAGCTACTGCAACACTTTCCATATATGGGCATACCTTGGATAATTAGACCCCTACCACTCTTGTACATAATCGATCATCAACGCTGATTGGAACAAAGATTAATCCCTACTTCTAAAAATACTCAACCCTATGGGAATCTTAGGAGGGATCTCGCATATAAATACAGCAGATTTAGATGCAGAAAATCAGTTTAGTCTAAAACAGTTTCACTCCAGTTTAAGTCACAGTTCTAGACCCAGTAGCATCAGTTCCTTCGGTCTTCATATTTTAACTTCTGTGCGGGAATCTTGATTCAAATAAAAAGGAGCACCTGCCATGAAAGAACGACGAGGACCAAACATTCAAATCCCCGAGGATTGAAAGGCGAGGCACCTTCGTCTCAACAAACGAGAGGGTGTACAAGAGTCGACACCCCAAACCAAATTGTAAGCAATTATTTAACATTTTCTTAACTTTCTTCTTTGCTTCTTCAATTAACTAGACATCCCTGTTTAAGGTGGAATAAAATTAAACAAGAAGATTTGATCCGAGGTTTGATGAAGAAAGGGCACTCCGGCTGCATCTGATTTTTCTAACTTAACTTCATATTTCATTTTTATTTCAATTGTCATTGTTTAAATACATTTCGATCATTTATAAAACTTAAATTCATGTTGAATTAATTTCTTGTAGTCGGTAGTTATCCTCATCCCAGTTTTATAGTTTTTTAATTAGAATCTAAAACGAGGAACCATCTTTTATTATTAATACAATATAAGGTAAGTTATGTTTCTTAAGACCTACCAATCTTGTAGGATTTGCAAAAAGCAACGTTTTTCTCTGCTGCATTTTTTCATATCGTGCGTTGTTTTGCTTAAAACGTTGATTTCCGTTAGTTTTTATTTTTTTTATTTTAAAAATGCTATAACTCTGACAGTGTTCTTTTTATCGAAAAAAGTCGTAAGTATAAATTGTTCATATTTTTTAGTACTACGAATTGCCGTAACTAAAATTTTAAAGTTTTGCAAAAACATTATTCCAAATATTTTGGAAGTTCCTACAGACTACAGACAGAGACTTTGGTAAAAATCGTCTTTTCTAGCTCAGGGGGTCTCAAAACGTGAATAATTGATGAAAACCGACTATGTCAAATTTTACATCAAACCAATACCTTCTCATTAGGATGAGAATGTAAAAAACCGCATCGAGATATTTTCAAGAGAAATGCTTTGGTACTGTCCATTTCTCAAGCCGACAGTTATTTTGTGTATAATGATTGCAGAACTATAAAAAATAATGTAATTATTTTTAAAATTGTTCTAACAAAATAACAAGAAAACTTTCATCTTGATATTTCGGAGACGAATTTAGAGGTGTTTTTAGTTTTCCGACACAACTCTTAGTTTAAAAAAAAAATTAATTACATAAGTATCAAGTCCATATTTGTGGCAAACTTCAATGTCGTGAAAAGTAGCGTATTGAGATCCTAAAAAAGTATAATTTATTTAGAATCAATTGACATGTCAGCTTGGTTACCTAGGCTCGAAAAAAGTCTCAAAAATTTCTTGTTTGCAGAGTTTTAAAATTTTCTTGAGTTTCAATTTTCTTGTACATACCCGCAGATCAGAAAAATCTTCCCAATTTTTTTCGGATCTCAGTCAATCCTTTTTCTGAGAAATAATTCCTAACTAATTCACCCCTGTTTTAAGAAGAATTTTTAATGGGTTCGAAAATAGGAAAAAAATTTTTCGGGGTACTTGAGAATTTTCCATTGACAAAAATGTACTAAAAAAATCGTCAAGGCTCAGGAGTCAAAATGGGAAATACAGCCAATGTTTAAAATGTTGAGTTCAAATTTTATTAAGAAAAAAAGGATCTCTCTCCTCTCACTCCACTGGGATTCGAACACCAGATCAACTGATTTCCGGTCAGGTGCTCTA
>JAABKJ010014995.1:0-10003 GCA_011634705.1 Andricus grossulariae
ATTTTTAGTTAAAAATTTATCTTTTTTTTTTGGATGAAAATTCAAATATTTGTTTGAAAATTCATATTTTTTATTTAGATAATCAACTTGTTGTTTAAAATTTTATATTTTTTTTATAAAATTTAACTATTTCAGTTGAAGATTCATCATTTTTAGTTGAAAATTCGTCAGTTTGGTTGAAAATTAATTCCTTCAACTGAAAATCTAACTATTCATTTTTTGTGTAAAATTGAACTTTTCTAGTTCAAAATTCAACAATTTGGATGCAAATTTGTATTTTTTAATTAAAAATTCAACTACTTGGCTAAAAGTTAAACTCTTTTGTTAAAAATTATTTTTTTGGTTGAAGATTCATTATTTTAATTGAAAAATTATCTTTGGTTGAAAATGTAACTACTTTGTTGAAAATCCTTTTTTTTTAACTAAAAATTTAACTATTCCAGTATATAACATTTAACTATATTGCTAACAATCCGTTTTTTTTGCTTTGTTAAGAATTATTTTTTAACAGAAAATTCAACCATTCTATTTTTGGTTGAAAATGTATATTTTTTGGTTGAAAATTAATTTTTTTTAGATATTAAACTTGTTTGAAAATTTATCTTTTTCCTATAAAATTTAACTATTCCAGTAGAAAATTTAACTATTTTGCTGAAAATCATTTCCTTTTTTTGGTCAAGAAATAGATATTTAACAGAAAATTTAACGATTCTATTTTTAGTTGAAAATTCATCTTTTTATTTTTGATGCAAATTCAACTATTTGGTTGAAAATTCATATTTTTTATCTAGATAATAAACTTTTTGTTTGAAATTTCATCTTTTTCCCATAAAATTTAACTATTCCAGTTGAAGATTCATCATTTTTAGTTGAAAATTCGTCAGTTTGGTTGAAAATTAATTCCTTCAACTGAAAATTTAACTGTTCATTTTTGGTTTAAAATTGATCTTTTCTAGTTCAAAATTCAACAATTTGAATACAAATTTGTATTTTTTAATTAAAAATTCAACTACTTGGCTAAAAGTTAAACTATTTTGTTAAAAATTATTTTTTTGGTTGAAGATTCATTATTTTAAGTGAAAAATTATCTTCGGTTGAAAATGTAACTACTTTGTTGAAAATCCTTTCTTTTTTAACTGAAAATTTAAATATTCCAGTAGAAAATTTAACTATTTTGCTGAAAATCCGTTTTTTTTTTGATTAAGAATTAGGTTTTATCAGAAAATTCAACCATTCTATTTTTGGTTGAAAATGTATCATTTTTGGATGAAAATTAAACTATTTGGTTGCAAATTGATATTTTTTCAGAAATGAAACTATTTGTTTGAAAATGTATGTATTATACTTGGTGAAAATTTTTCCTTTTTATAGAAAATTGATCAGTTTGGTAGAAAATTAATTCCTTCAACTGAAAATTTGGATGTACATTTTTTGTTGAAAATTTATCTTTTCTTGTTCAAAATTCAACAATTTGGATGCAAATGTGTCTTTTTTAATTGAAAATTCAACTATTTTGTTAAAAATCTACATATTTTGTTAAAAAATCGATTTTTTTGGTTGAAAATTATATTTTCCTTTGCAAATTTAATATTCGTCATTAAAAATTCTTCTTTTCGGTTAAAAATTCAAGTATTTCAGTTAAATATTTATCATTTTAGTTGAAAATTAATCTTTTAGGTTGGAAATAAAATTACTTGGTTGAAAGTAAAACTTTTTTTTTTTAATTAACTTTTTGGGGTGAAGGTTCATCATTTTAATTGAGTATTCATTTCTATGGTTCAAGTATGAGCTATTTAATTGAACATTTATTTTTTCTTTAGATGAAAAGGAATTTTTTCGAAAATTTAACTATTCCGTTGATAATTTGTTTCTTATTTGGTTGAAAATTATTGTTTTTTTTAAACTGAAAATGTAACTATTATTCCAGATGATTATTCCATAATTTTTTTAAAAAATTTATCTCTTTGGTCGAACATTCATTTTTTGGCTATTAATTTAATTATTCAATTTTTGGTTGAAAACCGATTTTTTTCAGTTGAAAATTCATCTTTTATGGTAGAAATTAATCCTCTTGGTTGAAAATTCATCTCTTTGGTCAAAAATTCAACCATTCAGTTTAAGATTCATCAGTTAGGTTGAAAATGGAACTACTTTCTTGAAAATCCGTTTTTTTTGTTGAAAATTAATTTTCGCTACTAAAAGTTTAACTATTCCATTTTTTGTTGGAAATTGATATTTTTTAGTGCATGTTTAGAATGAACGTCATGAATTAAAATAAATGCTTGCGTTTAGCGGCAAATATGAATATGTTACCTTTGGTTGACCGGGAAAATTGAAAAACTTGACCGGGGAAAAACCGGGAATTTGAAATCGTCCGCCGAATCGCCACCCTGAGAACTTGGGCAATTCTATTTTATTTATATATTTTTTTTTTACTAAATACTGATAGTAATGATCGATCGATGAAAGGTGTGGTGTGGCATTGATCGTACTTTGGCATCATGACTTCACCATGGGAAGTTATACATGCAGGAGAGAAAGGCGCAAAGAAGTGTTGTGCGAGCCTGAGAACTGATTTGCCGAGTCCGAAGATAATTACGGCATTGCAATACCGTAAACCTGTTGTCCGTGAAGATATATCATAGCATAAGGTGAAGCGTTAATAAACATACTTTCAGGAATTTATAAAAATTCTTGAAAGCTGAATTATTATGAAATGCAATGCGTAAAGGTCTTTCAGTGCGCTTGAATCGCGAAAACACGGAAATGACATAACTTGCATATTTTTAGGCAACACGGACAAAATTTTTCCTTTAAAAAGTCACGAGCGAGATGATATAGGTCTCGGATACGAAAAAAATTCATCGGATGTTGATGGATTTAGATAGTCAATTTTTCAACCAAAGAGATGAATTTTCAACTGAAAAGATGAATCTTCAACAAAGTAGTTGAATTTTCAATTAAAAAACATAACTTTTCAACTGAGTCGAATCATTTCGTACCAAACAGACGGACATATACTCAACAAAATACATGAATTTTCAAACAAATAGTTGAATTTTGAACTAAAAAGTATCAATTTTCTACAAACCATAAAAACGAAAACGCGCAAGCCGAAAACCTTTCATATACACTGGGAATCCCAGTAAGTTACGACTGTTTGTAGATATATTTTGGCAATTCTTTCTCTAGTTCGCCGCGACTCGATTTGCTGACTTTTATCTTGCATTCTTCGAGATTATTCACTCTTTTATAGCTTAGATGCTTGATAAAGCTCTGGCAGTTAAGATTCCCTTGAATTAAATTCTTATAGTCTCTTGGTGACTTGATATGATATGAACCAGTTTAACCTAAATATGTCACAAGTCCATTCTTATTGTTAGTCTCAGTAACGGATACAGAGTTGTATAAAGTGCGTAACTGAAATTACATCATTATCTTTTCCTCAATCTTTTTTGCTTCGTGACTAAGAACTTGTGCAGATTTACTTATTGTGAAAGAAATATGTTAACAATGCCAATTATGCCAACCAATGACAATCCCTACTCTTTTTTACTTATAACAAATGTTTGAGAAATAATTTCCTGGAATGCAATAAAAGATGGATATCTTTTATGTTACAAAATGATTGGTGTTGAGACCATTGTGTTCTGAGAAAAATCAATGAGGTGAGGTTCCTAATGTTACTATTAAGCTGGGATAAGTAGATAAGTAGCATTTTTGAATGAGGAAATATGGAGAGATTCGGAACATAACGGTGAAATTTTTCATTAAGTGGAATTTCAAATCCGCGGAATCGACACCCTGAATATCTTCAAGCTAAATCTGAAGATATCAGTTTGATCTGCAACATAATAAGAAAAAAACCACAGACAAGAATTTCCGGTCATTTCCCGGGGTTTTCCCGTTTCGCTAACATTTTTCACGGTCAATGAAAGTACAAAATTCGAACTCTAAAGCTGAACATTTTTCCATTGGAAGTAATAAAAACTGAGCTGCAAATCATTTTAAACATAATTTTAAAGATCATTAAAATGTTTCAAACTTTTATTTTAATATCATTTCAAATGTTTGATTAATTTTGAATCTTTTCAGACCTTCCATATATATTTTCAGCTTACATATTGTTTTTATGGCTGTCTAGTGGCATTTTCAACCTGGAAATACTCATTTTCACCAAAAATGTAATAGTTGATATTTAAATCAAAAAATATTTTAATATTAAATAAAAAACACTTGAATATAACCAAAAAGGATGAATTTTCAACAATATACTTGAACCTTAACTTTTTAACCAAAAAATTGATTTTCTAGTAAAGAAGACGAATTTTTAACAAAATACATATATTTTCTACCAAATAGTTAACTTTCCAACCAAGTGAATTAATTTTCTATAAAAAAAGACGATTTAAAAAAAATACATGAAATTTTAAACAAATAGTTGAATTTTCAACTACAACAGATCAATTTTAAACCAAAAATTTAATAGTTAAATTTTAAGTTAAAAAATTCATTTTAAATAAAAAAAAATCTACAAGACTGTCGAATTTTCAAACCAAAGATAGGAATTCTCTACAAAACAGTGGCATTTCCAACCTGAAAATATTAATTTTCACCAAAAAATGTAATAGTTGATATTTAAATCAAAAAATTTTTTACTATTAAATAAAAAACAGTTAAATATATCCAACTCAACTGAGCCAGATTAATTTTTAACCAAATAGTTCAATTATTCTGCCAGAAAACACGAAATTTAAAAAAATACATAACTTTTCAACTATAATTTTATTAATTTTCAACTATAAAATTGCATTTTTAAATTAAAAAAGATCAACTTTTAACCAAAAATGGTGTAATTAAATTATTATTGAGGAAAATTAATTTTTAATAAAAACATGAATTTTCTATGAAACAGTTTAGTTTTGTACCAAATTGTTTAATTTTCGAGCCGAAAATATGAATTTTCTACAAAACAGTTGAATTTCCAACAAAAAAGTTCATGTACAACCAATCAGTTGAATTTTCAACAAAATAATTAAGTTTTCAGTTTAAAAGAATAATTTGTAACAAAAAAAAAACGAATTTTTAAACCAAAAAAATAGTCTTTTAAGAAACTCGTACAGCTTCCAACCAAGGAGTTGAATTTTCAATCTAAGAAGATTAATTTTCAACGATAAATGTAATAGTTGATATTTCAAAAAAAAAAGTTTTTTATTTCAAGTAAAAACAGTTGGATTTAACCTAAAAAGACCAATTTTCATCAAAATACATAAATTTTTAACCAAATATTCTAACTTTCTGCAAAGTTGTTTAATTTTTGACTCGAATATACGATTTTTTTTACGAAACAGTTGAATTTTCAACCCGGAAATGTGAATTTTCATTGCAAAAAATTAATAAAAATTTAATTTATAACAGGAAAGTTGCATTTTTAACCAAAGAAGACGAGATTTCTATAGAAAGAGATACGTTTTCAAACAAAGAAGATAAACAAAATATGTTTTTGAATTTTCAATTTAAAAAAATTGTTAGTCAAGAAAAAAAATTTTCAATAAAATTGTTGAATCATCAAGCCAGAAAGCCGAATTGTCGACAAAACATTTGAATTTGACCCAAAAAGTATGACTTTCTAACAAAATTATTGAATTTTTAACAATACAATTCACTTCTGTACCAAATGTAATAAAATTTTTAAATAAAAAGGATGAATTCTTAACAAAAAATTTAATATTATATTTTTCAATAGAAAAAAATGAACTTTCAACCAAAAATAGTTGGATTTTCTTATTGAATTCTATTAATTCAGTTCGCATTTGAGTCGTTAGAACTGATTTTGGTTTGGTTGATAAGTGGATCATTTTGTAGAAAATGAATTTTTTTTAAACCCATCTGTCTTGGTTGAAAATAAACTTTTTTGTTAAAAATTCAACTTTTTTTTTGGTAAATAATCATCTTTTTTGGTCAAGCATTCAACTCTTTTGTTGTAAACTCGTCCACAGAAAAAGCTAGGGGTACGAAATGTTGCAGGTAATCAGTCAAGCAGGTTGGGCAAACGCGAGGTGGGCACTCCAAAGTGAGGTAAACTTTCCGCGGCGAACTTTCCGCACGGAAAGTTTACCTCAGCTTGCTGTAAACAGCTGATTATTACCCTGCTTGAACGATTACCTGCAAAATTAGATTAATTTTCAATAAAAAACATGACATTTTGAAAGAACTAATGCAAAAGAATGAATTTGACAATGAATTTGATGGTAGTTCGTAGTTTCTTACCGAGGGCAACTAGAGCCACATGATTGATGCGATCCATCTTAGCTTCCTGCACAGAGTTGAATTTCCCGCCTGCCGCAAATCTCATTATCCTCATTTAAAGCCCTTCGCTAGGAGAGTTCATTGTCGCGTTTCTCCGCCTCGTTTCCTTCAAATCGACAAAGAAGCTTCGCGTGACAAAACGCACAATGAATTCGATTATTCGCCTTTTGTGACTCCGCTGCTCGAGAAACGAGAAACGAGAAAATTCGAGTCACACTTTCAATTCCTTAACTTTATTTTCAGTGCATTAGAAAATACTTTTAATTAATTAGATAATTTCATTTATTTATTGATTTCTTAATTCCAGAATGAAAAAAGGCTTGTGAGGTGGAGAGTCCAGTTATAACGTCAGTCCCACCATACTTCGGTCAACGAATGGGGATTATAGGGACAGAACTAGAACCGAAATTAGTTTTCAGTTAATTTGTTGATTTTTTTTCAATATTTTCCCTGATTGAATATTTAACTATTCCATTTTTTATTAAAATATGATATGTTTTAGTTAAAAATTCATGCGTATTGTTGAAAATTCGTTTTTTCTTTAGTTCCAAATTAATTTTTTTTTAACTGTAAACTTAAATATTCCATTGTTGAACTACTTTGTTAAAAATTAATTTGTTTGATTTAAGATTCTTGATTTAACTTGAAAATGTTTTGGTTGAAAATTTAACTATGTTGTTGAAAATTCATTTTTTTTAGTGAAAATTAATTTTTTGAACTGAAAATTGAACTATTTGAGTTTTGGCAAATATTTGTCTTTCTTACTTAAAAATGCTTTCTTCTTTTGTGAAAAATTAATCTACTTTGTAGGAAATTCATCGATTTTGTTAAAAAGTCATTTTTATGGTTGAAGATTCAATCGTTTTGTTGAAAATTCGCGTTTTTGAATTGAAAATTATTTTACTTTGTATAAAATAAATTTCTTTGGTTGAAAATTAATCTATATTGTTAAAAATTCATTTTTTTTTGTTAAAATTAATTCTTTTAACTAAAAATTTAACTATTCCATTTTTTATTGTAAATTTATCTTTTAAGTTGAATATTTAACTATTTTATTTAAAATTAAACTACTTTGTTGAAAAGTCATTGTTTTTTGGTTGAAAATTAATTTTTCACTGAAAATTTAACTGTTCACTTAAGATTCATCATTTCAGCTGGAAATTCATCTCTTTGGTTGAAAATTCAACTTTTTTTATAGAAAATTTTACTATTTGTTTGGAAATTCGTCTTTTTTAAAAATGAATTCAATTGTTTTTAATTTTAAATTAAATTATTTTTTGGTTAAAGTATGAGCTATTACATTTTTCCAGAATTCATATTTTTTGGTTGAAAATTCAACTACTTGGCTAAAAATTGAACTACTTTGTTAAAAACACATTTTTTTCTGGTTAAAAATTCATTTTTTTGGGGTTGAAAATCTGTCTTCAAAATTCATCAATTTCGTTGAAAAATTTGCTATTTTGTTGAAAAATCGTATTTTTCCTATGAACTTAACTGTCTTTCGTCTTTTTTGGTAGAAAATTTAACTATTTAGTTGAAAATTCGTCTTTTTGAGTTGCAAATTTAACTTCTTTGGTAAAAAATTTAAATGTTTTTCCAGAAAATTTTCCTTTTATCCAGAACATCTTCCTTTTTGGCTTGAAAATTCAACAATCTAGTTGAAAAATCTGTTTTGTGGAAAAGTCGTCCTTCTTATAAATTCAACTGTTTTTTAATTAAACTTGTCTTTTTTGTTTAAAATATCTGTTTATCTTTTTCAATTAAAAGTTTAAACTATTTGTTTAAAAATTCGTCTTTTCATGTTGCAAGTTAACTTCTTTGCTGAAAATTCACTTTTCTGGTTGAAAATTAATTTTTTGGGTTTGAAAATTCAACTTTTTTTGTATAAAGTTTGTCTTTGTCTTCAAAATTCATCAATTTCGTTGAAAAATGTCCTATTTTGTTCAAAAATCATATTTTTCTGATGAATTTAACTGTTTTTTATTTAGAATTGAAATCTTCATACTAACTTATTTTTTAGTTGAAAATTCAAACTATTTGGTTGGAATTTCGTCTTTTTTCGTAGAAAATTTAACTATTTGGTTGAAAATTCGTCTTTTTGGGTTGCAAAATCAACTAATTTGGTTGAAAATTCCACAATTTGGTTGAAAAATCTATTTTGTGGAAAAGTCGTCCTTCTTATAAATTCAACTGTTTTTTAATTAAACTTTAAATCTTTTTCAGTTGAAATATAAAAATACTGTTGCATTGAAAAGCCATTTTTTATTAATTCAACTGTTTTTTATTTGAAATTTAAATTTTTTTGTTAAAATATCAACTTTTAAATTGCTTGTCGAGAATTCATGTTTTTTAGTTGAAAATTTAACTACTTGATTAAAAGTTGAACTGCTTTGTACAAAATTAATTCTTTGTTCGATTCATAATATTATTTGAAAATTCATCTCTTGGAAGTTCTGGTTATGATTCTCAAAAAATTAATCATCACCTTGTAAAAAAGGAGATAATTTCGTAAAAATTCTCTATTTCAGATATTTTAGGGGAATTTTTCAAACTTGAGGGGGTAAGGGGAGACTATGGTAAAAAAAGTACGGACTGCGATCCCTGGAATAAGATTTTTGTTTTTTTACTTTCGAGACCCTTTTCACTGGGTCTAATTTCCCAGTATCTGCTGAGATAAAGAATAAGTGTTAAGTCTTGTCGAATCCTAGAGATAAGCTAGGGAGATTGGACAGCAATTACTGGGATAGACCATTTAATTCCAAGGGCCTTTTCGTCCGAGATATGTTTGATGCCGATAAGGCAGGAAAGGCAATTATTTTTCAAAGGGGAGACTTGATTAGTTTCGCTCGATCTAAACACGAAGTCGTTAAGACAATTTCTTCTATGTCTTCTAATCAGTTGTCATCAACAACAACAAATATTTTGACGTAACAACTTAACGGTGCGAAAGATTGTCTTCCGTTATCTGGAATTTCACAACTAGGAGAATCAAATAAAAATAGGTGATCTTGAACATGATATGCCTTATATAATGATCTATTAATAATCGGAGGCCTGATGATGATATCCGTTATGAAATTTGTTTAAAAGATCAAGACCTTGAATAAATTATAGTCAATAATGTAAATAATGCATTAGATTAGTAGAATCTTCCTTTTTTAGTAGGACAGCCAGCGACACTGGACCTTGCGTCATCGCGGATATTGATAAAAAAATTAGGAATGATAGTTTGCATGTAGGATGATAACGAAAATTAATTTTTCAATTAATATTTAAGGTACGTGGGTTTAGGATTTGCTTGTTGAGCATGGCGATTCTTTATTACCCTGCATGCAAACTTATCATTCCTAATTTTTTTATCAATATCCACGATGACGCAAGGTCCAGTGTCGCTGGCTCTTAGACTATAATGGCTTGTTTTTTCAATTTTTCTCGTTTTAGTCTAAGAGCCAGCGACACTGGACCTTGCGTCATCGCGGATATTGATAAAAAAATTAGGAATGATAGCTTGCATGTAGGATAATAACGAAAATTAATTTTTCAATTAATATTTAAGGTACGTGGGTTTAGGATTTGCTTGTTGAGCATGGCGGTTCTTTATTACCCTACATGCAGAATTATCATTCCTAATTTTTTTATCAATATCCACGATGACGCAAGGTCCAGTGTCGCTGGCTCTTAGACTATAATGGCT
>JAABKJ010014996.1:0-10003 GCA_011634705.1 Andricus grossulariae
TATTATTCCTAATCCCTCTTCCATCCCATATTTTCAATGTACTTCTCTATCCCCTTTCCTCGTCTTCCCTCTCCACTACCCCCTCTCTACCATACTTACCACCCCTCACTTTCCTTTCTCTCTCGGGTAAAAAGTACGTCTGAAGAACGGACTATATATGTTATCATGCTACATGTAATCATACTACATGTAATCATACTACATGTAATCATACTACATGTAATCATATTACATATAATCATATTACATGTAATCATATACATGTAATCATATAACATGTAATCATATTACATGTAATCATATTACATGTAATCCTAGTACGTAGAACACATATTCCAAATCTATAGAAAAAATGCGAAATATTTAAATGACCTGAAATTTAATTTCAAATTCCCGAAAGAAAGAGGAATTAACTGTTTTCATCAGACAATTATAAAAATTGTAGTTAATTTCAAACTGTTTTTGAAAACTTAATTTCTGAAAAAGAAAATAGTTTGAAAAATGTATGGAAAACCTTATTCAAACAACTACTTTCAGGTTTGCAGCCAATCAACAATGGATTATTTTCCTGCAAAAAAAAATCAAAATCAAAATGTATACTTTTTAAAATTTAAACTTTCATTTTAACTGGAAATGTTATTATTTCATTTTTGGATTAAAATTGATCGTTTTTGGTTTTCTTGGTACTTTTGTCCCCTTTTCACAGAAAAATCTTTGTTATTTGAAAATCAACTTATTTAGAAAGGTCGCCTTTTTTTAGAGAATTCAATTTTTTTTTATTGAAAATTAAAATCTTTTTTTTTGGTGAAATATGAACAACCAAATTTCTTGCTCAGAATTCATCTTTTTTGAAAGGGAAATTTAGTTACTCAGTTGAAAATTAAACTCTTGTTAAAAATTAATTTTTTGTTTATAATTCCCCTCTTTGTTTGAAAAATGAGCAATTTTGTTGGAAACTTTTTTTTCTTTGTGAGTATTCTAGTTTATCATTTCATCATTTTAGTTAAAAATTCATCTCTTTGTTTAAAAATTAATCTTTAAACTAAGAATGTAACTTCTCAATTTTTGTTTGAAGAGTTCTCTTTTTTAGTTAAAAATTCGTCTTTTTTGGTATAAATGAATTTTGTTGGTTGAAAATGATATTTTTCGGTTAAAAATTCAATTATGTTAGTTGAAGATTCATAATTTTATTTGAAAAATCATCTTTTTGACTGAAAAATCAACTATTCCAGTTGGTGATTCTTCATTTCAGTTAGAAATTTATCTCTTTGGTTGAACATTAATTTTTTTAACTGAAAATTTTAATATAGAATTTTTGGTTGACAATTTATCCTTTTTAGTTAAAAATTCATGTATTTTATTGAAAATTAATTTTTTCTATAGAAATTAACCTTCAAGGTTAAAATTCATCCTTTTGGTTAAAAATTCAACTATTCAAGATTGACTTTCATCACTCTACTTGAAAATTCATCTTTCTCGTTAAAAATTTGTTCTTAGTGGAAAATTAATTAATTTTAACTAAAAAATGAACTATTTCATTTCTGGTCGAAAACTGACCTTTTTAGTTTAAAATTTAATTATTTTGTTACAAATTTATCTTTTTAGTTAAAAATTCAACTATTCCAGATGAAGATTCATAATTTTATTTGAAAATTCATCACTTTGGTTGAAAATTTGTTTTTTTTTTGTACGAAATTATTTTTTCTAACTGAAAATTTAACTGTTAGATTTTTGGCTGAAAACTGATCTCTTTTAGTTCAAAATGCAACTATTTGGTTAACAATTGATCCTTTTTAGTTAAAATTTTAACTATTTGGTTGAGAATTAATGTATTTTCGTGAGAAGTCTTTTTTTTTAGTAGAAAACTGATCTTTTTGTTTAAAAATATTTGATTAAAAATTCATCTATCTTGTTAGAAATGCAATTTTTTACTTGAAAAGTTAGGAATTTGAAGTGGTTCCAATTGAATTTAATATAGTGCCTACATTAATTTTACCTAGATATGCATTAAGTTTTGGGTGTAATAATTTTTTTTTTTGAATTGTTGGAATTATTATTCAAATTCTTTGAATTTAGAGACAAATTCAAGAAATTATTAATTATGTTTCTTAGTATGAATTAATTATTTAATTAATTGATGGTGATAATATATTCAAGAATATCTTGTAATATAATTTGTTCAATCTTTCAAAATTAAACATATTAATTGAATCCTGTGAAAGTGAAAAAAGACATTATTTATAATAAACTTGCGAAATTTTATACCTGGATACCTGGAAAAGCTGGAATGGCCAGGGAATTTATTTCAAGAATTTGAGTAGACACCCTGGTAATTCTACATGTAATCTTGTGTAATCCCATCAAATCATATTATTTGTAATCATATTACGTGTCATCATATTACATTTAATCATATTACATGTAATCATATTAGATGTAAAACATATACCAAGCTGATTGTTTTAAAAAATGGGACATATTCAAATGGCTACGTAATATCAAAAATGGCACCTAAAAAAACCTGGAGATACCTGACAAAACCCTGAAATTGTCAGGGAATTCGTTTCCATGATTTGAGTAGACACCCTGTTAATTCCACATTTAATCTTGTGTAATCACATGTAATCTTGTGCAATCCCATGTAATCACATTATATGTAATCATATTGCATGTAATCATATTACATGTAATCATATTACATGTAATCATATTACCTGTACTCATATTACATATAATCATATTACGTCGAATACATATTCCAAATCGATTGTTATAAAAAATGCGAAATATTTAAAAGGCTCCGTACATAAACATTTCGATGAAAGTTGATGGAGGAGGTGAAAACTGAAGAGGTTTTGTTCAGATATGATAGACAGCAGAAAATGTGAAGTCACGCAGATGTTTCTGGAGTTTGAAGTCTCTTTTTTTCATCATGTCCCTCTTGGACTTTTTTATTTTTTTATTTGAGCTTCACCCCGTACCGCTACTTTGGCCAAGTAAGTCTGCGTAGAGCGCGGAGCGACCAACCACCAAAGCCACTCGGTGGTCCCCAACTAGTTCAAGTACCACGTGCTCGGTCCGCCCTTGCGCTCACGTCCGACCAAGAAGTACTCGAGAGCATTTGCGGTGGATTTGGCGGTGCTTGGCACGCCGGGAGCTCCTCTTTGCTGGCTGGTAACCATGGCCATGGGGTTGCTTCGCTTCTCGAGAGGCACCATATGATACCCTGTGATAATCCCTCCTATCGACTCACTGACTGCCATGCCGCGCAAATCACACAAACGATTCCTCTGTGGCGAGGAAAAAAAACATTCAAGTGGAAACTTATTATTTCGCGGTCTGGTATCCCCTTTCATCCCCAATATTACAGTTTTGAGATTTTTGTTTACTTCTTTGCACCATATCCAATATTTCAAAGTGAAAAATGAAGAAGTTTTTGTGAGGGGCTGTTCAAAAACTATTTTTAAACCTATTATTTCGCGTTTTTGTATACTCTTTTATCCCCAATATTACAGTTTTAAGATTTATTTCACCTCTTTGTACCGTCTTCTTTATTTCGAAGCTAAAATGAAGTTTTTGTGAGAGGCTGTTTGAAAACTATTTCTAAACTTATTATTTCGCGTTTTTGTATCCTCTTTTATCCCCAATATTACAGTTTTGAGATTTTTGTTTACCTCTTTGCACCATCTCCAATATTTCAAAGTGAAAAATGAAGAAGTTTTTGTGAGGGGCTGTTCAAAAACGATTTTTAAACTTATTATTTTGCCATTTTGTATCCTCTTTTATCCCCAATATTACAGTTTTAAGATTTTGTTTCACCTCTTTGTACCATCTTTATTATTTCGAAGTGAAAAATGAAGTTTTTGCGAGGGGCTATTTAAAAACTATTTTTGAACTTATTATTTCGTTCTTATCTTATGATATCTTTTCTATCCCCAATATCACATTTTTAAGATTTTTTTTCACCTCTTTGTAACATCTTCAGTACAAAATCTAGAAAAGAAATTCTTGTCGTTCGCACCTTTGGGTTAAAGTAATTTTAACTTAAACGTGATTTGATTGTGGGTTTGAAATTCTGTTTCTATATATAAAAAAAATATTTTTAATCTACTTAAAGCTACTTTTAGTACCTCTTATCATAAATCCATCTACTGATAAATTTTTTTTCACCCCACTTTCTTAAAATTGAAGGCCTGAAAGGAACCCTCCATTAATTACGCAAGCTTTTTTTTGGGGGGGGGGAGTCCGAAAAATCTGTATTCATCATTATTTGTTTTATCACTTCTTTGTTATGAAATGTTCCATATTACCTAGTCCAATAAATATATATTCTTACACAATCTCTTAAAATCCCTTTAAAATAATTAAGCTCCCTGGAAATCTATTACAATTTTTTAAATTCCGTAAAATCTTTTAAAATCCTTTTGAAATTCGTTCAAATCTCACAAAATCCTCTAAAATCCGTGGATATACTTTGAAATATTTTAAAATTTTTTAAAATACTTTTAAATCCCGTAAAATAATCGAAATCCTTTTATATCTCTTAAAATCTGTTAAAATTCTCGAAATTTTTTTGAAATTTCACGAAATCCCTTCAAATCTAAGAAATTACACTAAAATCCCCTGAAATCCTTCAAAATTCGTTAAAGTACTTCGATATCTCTTGAAATACTTTAAAAAGACTGAGCGCCCTGGAAATCTCTTGAAATCCTTCAAAATCTCTTAAAATCTGTGGAGATTCCTCAAAATTCTTGAAAAATTTCCAAATATTTTCAAATCCCTTTAAATCTTCGAAATCCCATTTAAATCCCCTGAAATCCTTTAAAATTCATGGAAATACCTCGTTATATTTTGAAATCCTTTGAAATCTCTAGAATTCTTTGGAAATTTCTTTTAATTCCCTTAAATTTTTTAAATGATAAGAATATTCCTTAAAATCCTTGGAAAAATCTTTTGGAATCACTTTAAAACGAGTGAAATCCTTGGAAATCCCTTACAAATCTTCAAGAACTGTGGAAATCCCTTTTTTTAGACTTCGTGAAATCTTTTGAAATTCTTAAAATCGCTTGAAATCGCAAAAATCCCTTAAAATCCCTTAAAATCTCTTGAAATTGGTTAAAATTCTTGAAATTCCGTTGAAATAGTTTCGAAATATTACCGAATTTCTTGAAATCTCTGAAAATATATTAAAATATTTTAGAAGTCATTAATATTCCTCGAAATTCTTCCTAATATTCGCCAACCCTTAAAAATTCGGTTGCTATGGAATGTTTTGAAATCTCTTTAAATCCCATGAAATCCTTTAAGTTCTCGTGAAATTCTTCGAAATCCTTGAAATCGCTTGATATCTTCAAAATCCCGTATAAATCCATCAAAATGTCTTAAAATTGGTTTAAATTCTTACAATTCCGCGGAATGTGACGATATACTTCGAAATTGTAGAAATCCCTTTAAACTGAATTGCAATCTTTAAAATCCGTGTTAATCATTTGAATCTCTTGAAATCCCTTAAAATATATTAAAGTCTTTTAAAATCCACTCAAATTTCTTGAAATCTCTTAAAATCCCTTATAATATTCGGAAATCCTTTGAAATTCCATTAAAACTTTTGAAATCTTACAAAATCCTCGAAAATCCATGAATATACTATGGAATGTTTTGAAATCTCTTCCAATCCCATGAGATCAGCGAAATCCCGTTAAATCTCTTAAAATCCGTTAAAATTCTTGAAAAAAAAATCCAATCAATCAAATTAAATCCCTTTAGATCTTTGAAAGCCCATTAAAATCCGGTGAAATCCTTAAAAATTCCTGAAAATACTGTGGTATCTTTCGAAATCCTTTCAAATCCCATAAATTCTTTTGGAAATGTTGCAAATCCCTTAATTTTTGTTTAAAATGAAATCATTACAAAACCTTGGAATTGATTTAAAGCTTTAAACTCCTATAAAAATTCCTTTAAAGTCTTTTAAAATTGGTTGAAATCCTTGAAATGCTGTGATATATAATGAAATCCCTTAAAATCTGTGAAATCCCTTGAATTGAAATCTTTGAAATCCGTGGGAATCTTTCCAAATTTCTTGAAATCTCTTAAAGTATATTACAATAATTTAAAAGCCAATATAATTTCTCGAAATTCCTTATAATCCTTTATAATATTTGGAAATCCTTTGAAATTTGGGAAATCTTTAAAATGCTTAAAATTGCTTAAAATCTTTAAAATTCAATAAAAATCCCTTAAAATCGTTCAAAATTGTTTAAAAGCCTTGAAATTCTGTGAAATATTACTAGTCGTCTTGAAATCTTTGAAATCCCTTTTTTGAAATCTTCAAAATCCGTGGGAATCTTTCCTAATTTCTTGAAATCCCTCAAAGTGTATTATAATAATTTAAAAGCCAATAAAATTTGTCGAAAATCCTTATAATCCTTTATAATATCTGGAAACCCTTTGAAATTTTGTGAAATCTTTAAAATGCCTAAAATTGCTTAAAATCTTTAAAATTCCATGAAAATCCCTCAAAATCGCTCAAAATTGTTCAAAAGCCTTGAAATTCCGTGAAATATTACTAGATGCCTTGAAATCTTTGAAATCCCTTTATTGAAATCTTTAAAATCCGTGGGAATCTTTCCTAATTTCTTGAAATCCCTCAAAGTATAATTATATATTTCAAAAGTCATTAAAATTTCTCGAAATCCCTTGAAATTCTTTATGTTATTTGGAAATCCTTTGAAATTTCGTTAAATCTTTTAAAATTTTACGAAACCCTTTAAAATATATGAATATACTATGGAATGTTCTAAAATCTCTTTAAATCCCGTGAAATCATGGAAACGCCGTAAAATATATGAAAATACGTTAAAATTTCATAAAATTCTTGAAAATCTTTGAAATTCTTATAAAACTCCCTTTAGATCCCTTCAAATCTTCGCAAGCTCATTGAAATCCCCAGAAATTGTTCAAAATTATTAAAAATACTTTGGTATCTCTTGAAATCCCGTCAAATCTTTTGAAATCCTTGAAATCGCTTTAAAACTTTAAAATCCCGTAAAAACCCCTTAACATCTCCTAAAACTGGTTAAAATTCATGATGATATATAAAATGCTTGTAAATCTTTCCAAAATTATTAAAATCCCTTAAAATTTCTTATAATCTTTTATGATATTTGAAAATCTTTTGAAATTTCCTGAAATCTTTTGAAATGCTTGAAATCACTTTATATCGTTGAAATCTCATGAAAATCTCTTGAAACCTCTCAAAATTGGTTAAAATCTTTAAATTTCTGTGAAATCTTGCGAGATCCCTTAAAATCTTTGTAATCCCCTTAAAATTAATTAAAATCTTTAAAATCCGTAAGATATCTTTCCGAATCTTTCGAAATCCCTTGAAATATATTTGAATCTTTTTAAATCAATTGAAATTACTTGAAATCCCTTAAAATCCTAAGGAATATATGGAAATCCTTTGAAATTCCGGAAAATCTTAAAATCCGTTAAAATTCTCTAAAATCCTTTCAAATCTTTCCAAATTTTTTCAAGTGTCATAAAAATCCCTTCAAATCCCTTTAAATCTGCGAAATTTCATTAGAATCCCCTGAAATCGTTCAAAATTAGTTAAAGTACTTCGGTATTTCTTGAAATCTCTTAAAATCCTGTGAATTCTTTTGAAAATTTTTAAAATCCCTTAACATTTTTTAAATTATGTGAATATCCCTTGAAATCTTGTGCATTCTGTGGATATCGTACATACACAATTTCTTGGATTTTTTTTATAAACGACTGAGATCCCTGAAAATCCCTTAAAATCCTCGAAAAATTGTGGAAATCCATAAAAATTTCTTTGAGTTCCGTGAAATGTTTTGATATCCTTGAAATCGCTTGAAATCTTAAAATTTGTGAGCATCGTTTTGAAGCTCTTGAAATCTCTTCAAATATATTAAAATATTTTTAAATCCATTAAAATGTCTCGAAATCCCTTGAAATCCTTTAAAATTTCATTAAATCTTTTAAAATCTTACGAAATCCTCTAAAATCCACGGATATACGATGGAATGTTCTGAAATAGCTTTAAAGCTTTAAACTTCCATAAAAATCCCTTAAAGTCTTTCAAAATCTTTGAAATCCCTTCAATTGAAATCTTTGAAATCCGTGGAAATCTTTAAAAATTTCTTGAAATCCCTTAAAGTATATTACAATAATTTGAAAGCCATTACAATTCCTCGAAATTCCTTATCATCCTTTATAATATTTGGAAATCCTTTGACATTTTTTTTAATCTTTTGAAATGGTTAAAATTGCTTGAAATCTTTGAAATTCCATAAAAATCCCTTAAAATTCCTCCAAATGGTTTAAAAGCCTTGAAATTCTGTGAAATATTACTAGATGCCTTGAAATCTTTGAAATCCCTTTATTTAAATCTTTAAAATCCGTGGGAATCTTTCCCAATTTCTTGAAATCCCTAAAAATATATTCAAATATTTTAAAAGCCATTGAAATTTCTTGAAATCCCTTGAAATCCTTTATGATATTTGGAAATCCTTTGAAATTTCATTGCATCTTTAAAAATTTTATGAAACTTCCTTTAAATCCCTTCAAATTTCAAAAGTCCTTTAAAATCCCCAGAAACTGTTCAAAACTAGTGAAAATACTTTGCTATCTCTTGAAATCCCGTCAAATCCTTTGGAATTCTTGAAATCGCTTGACAACTTCAAAATCCCGTATAAATTCCTCAAAATCTCCTAAAACTGATTAAAATCCTTGAAATATCCTTTAAATATTGCAAGTTCCTTTCAAATCTTTGAAATCCCTTTAAAATTTATTGTGATTTTGTGATGTTTAAAATGCTTGGAAATCTTTCTAAATTTCTTGAAATCCCTTAAACTCCCATAAACTCCCTTATAATCCTTTATAATATTGGAAAATCTTTTGAAATTCCGTGAATTCTTTTGAAATGCTTAAAATTGCTTGAAATCGTTGAAATCCCGTAAAAATCCCTTGAAATCTCTCAAAATTGGTTAAAATCCTTGAAATTCTGTGATATGTTGCGAGATCTTTTAAAAAATTTAAAATCCGTGAGAATCTTTCCGAATCTTTTGAAATCCCTAAAAATATATATAAATCTTTCGAAAGCAGTAAAAATTACTCGAAATCCATTTAAATCTTCAGAATATTCGGAAATCCTTTGAAATTCCGTCAAATCCTGAAATCCGTTAAAATTCCCTAAAATCCTTTCAAATCTTTACAAATCTTTTCATATCTCATAAAATTCCCTTAAAATCCCTTCAAATCTTCAAGATTCCATTCAAATTCCCTCAAATCCTTCAAAATTTGTGGAAGTACTTCGGCATTTCTTGAAATTTCTTAAAATCCTTTGAATTCTTTTGAAAAATTTTCAAAACCCCCAACATTTTTTAAATGATGTAAATATCCCTGGAAACCCCTTAAAATCCTTGAAAAACTGTGGAAATTCATTTAAAAAATTTGAATTCCTTGAAATCTTTTGATGTTCCTGAAATAGCTTGAAATATTTGAATTTGTGGAGATCGTTTTGAATCTCTTGAAATCTCTTGAAATATATTAAAATATTTTAAAAGCCATTAAAATTTCTCGAAATCTCTTGAAATCCTTGATGATATTTGGAAATCTTTTGAAATTCCGTTATATTCTTTAAAATCTTATGAAATCCTCTAAAATCTCTGGATATACTATGGAATGTTCTGAAATCTCTTGAAATCTTATGAAATCATCGAAATCCCGGTAGGTCTCTTAAAATTGGTAAAAATTTCTTAAAATCAAATCCCTCTAAATCTTCGAAATCCAATTGAAATCCACTGAAATCCTTCAAAATTCTTGAAAATCTTTCCCCATCTCTTGAAATCCTTTGAAATCCCTTGACTCCTCTTTAATCCATGGAAATATTTTGAAATTCTTTGAAACTTTTTTAAATCTCGCTTGTAGTAAAAATAATTGATATATTTGATATATCGATTAAAAACTAAAAAATCTT
>JAABKJ010014997.1:0-10003 GCA_011634705.1 Andricus grossulariae
CCAATTTTTGACGGTCGCCATCGAAGGAGAAGAGTCACCGTAGACAGCATCCAAGCGCTCTTTGATTTCGCTGCGCGTTTTCCCTTCCAAAAACAAGAATCTAATCACCGACCGATATTGCTCTTTCTCCATTTTTCTAAAATCTGCGGACACGACTGCTTACACATGCGGTCAAAAAAAAAACTATGAATCCGATTCGGCTGAAATTTCGACAGCAGCCGTCTAGGACAATGTACTACCCGATAGTAAATTTCTCTTGCGATATTGGCGCCATCGGGCGGTGAGGCTAAGTACTTATCGGACCACCCGCGTACTCACGAATTTTTATTCTCATAAATTTACTTGTTGGATTTCTTAATCGACCAAAATTACACAATTCTTTTGAACGTAAAGCAGTAGGTGACATCTTTCCTCTTGTTGAACCTTTAAAAGGTGTGCAAATAGATGTCTACATAAAAATGCGGAATATTGAAAAGAGGAGGAAAGAGATTTTAGAAAAAGTAGATCTACATACCTTATACATGAGAACATATACAGCTTAATCCAGAATTTATTTTACTTGACAGTTTTCACTAGCTTAATTATTTATTTTGTATTTATTATTTCAGTAAAGTACATATTAATGGAATTGACGGCTTTTCCTAGCTTAATAATTCATATTTTATTATACATTATATTAAAATTAGTACTGTAATTATCTATAATTATTAATAAAGGACGACTGTAGGGGCACGGGTCTCTTGAATCGACCACGAGCCGCAATTTGGATTTTCCTCTTCAGGAAAATTGACCGCGGGCCGCAACTCGGCTGTATCGGTAATAGGAATAGGTAAATTTTCAATAAACAACATTAATTTTCACATGAAAACGAATTTTCAACAAAATATTTAAATTTTCAACGAAATAAATTGATTTTCAAATAAAAAAATGAATCCAAACAGATTAATTTTCTTCTGAAAGTTCCGGGAAAGTTCCGAAGGTTCCAGGAACGTTCCGTATTACTAGGGAAAGCAGTTCAACTTTCAACCAAGCCGTTGAATGTTTAGAAAAAAATGTATTTTTCGCCAATAAAACAAATTTGCTACAAAAAAAGACAAATTTTTCAACAAAACACTTTAATTTTCAACCAAATATTTGAATTTTTAACTAAAAAATATCAATTTTTAAGCATAAATAGGACAGTTCAATTCTCAGTTAGGAAAATAATTTTTGTTTTTAAACCACAGAATTTTCAATAAAATAGTTCAATTTTCAACTATAGAGATGAATTTTCAACAAAAATGATTAATCCCTAAACAAAAAGATGCATTTCTGACAAAGGATTTCAACATTCAACCAAGTAGTTGAATCTTGAACCAAAAAATAAGATAAATTCAACAAAAAACATGATTTTTCTACCAAATAGTTGAATTTTAAAACAAACAAAAAAATTTTTTTTTCGATGTAACTTTTTAAGGAAGAATGGATTAGTTAAATTTTAAAAATTAATTTTCAACCAAGAACAACGAATTTCTAAAAAAATATTTCCATTTTCAATCATAGAAAAGAGTTCTCCACTAAAATGATGTATCTTTAACCAAACAGGTGAATTTTTAACAAACTGATACGGTTCGTCCTGGATCGGAGGGATCGCTCAAGGTCCCATGCTCCAAGCAAAAGAAAAAAAAGGTCTTGACGACCTTTTTTTTGGTTCGAGGGATGAAAGGGACAAGCTATAGAGATGAAGACGTAGAAGTAAAAAAGGAAAAGGAATGTGATCTAATTACTCCATGGTCTGGTTTCCGTCTACAATCTAGTTTGATGTCCTCTAGGCGTTTCCGCGTGGACAAATTGAAGCCATCAGGGACCCATTGCTCGTTCCACTCGAGAACGACGATTGGATCTAAACTCTGGACCGGCTCCTGATCCTGGTAGCACGCCACTGGGATTAGTGTTTTGTGGGCTGCACTGAATTTTGCCCGATATTCTCGCAAGCGCTTCAAAACCTTGCGCGGCGAACCCTTCCTGGACAGTGGAGGGGCTAAACGTCCCAGGGGGAGACTAATACCGTTGGTATAGGCACCTCCTTCGATCCTTGGATGACGGTTGGCGGTGTCACCTCCTGGTGAGAGTGCTGGATGGCGAATGGTGCCTCCAGTGTTGGTGCTGGACTCCGTGGACGGGCAGGCGGTGCTCCTTCACATACTCCAGTCTATACTGTCGAAGCGGCCGCTGGCTTGGCACCCTGCCGGGAAAGTCTTTGCCGTTTGTTTAATGCCATCCACCCTGTACTCAAAAGGACGGCCCGTGAAAGTGCCTGGAGCCGTAGCGAGTGAAAGGCGTCAAAAAAGCGGTTTACCAGAGCCTCGAAGGAGAGCTACTTGCTAGTTGAGAAATGCGGCGTTGTGCTTCGGAGTGTCGCTCGGTAGTAAAAATGTTTCACAGATCCAAAAGACTGAACTAGTTTATAACTTTCCGTAGTCTTGAAAAGGACCGAAGGTATTTTTGATGAAAGTGAAGAAACAGTCAAGTCTTTTCTGCAAGTAATCCTTTCAATCCAGAAAATTCTCCCTAGGCTGGAGAGTTGAAGAGTAGTAGCGTAGCGGATGCTGGCGTCGAGATCTCTTGTAGCGTGGTCGGAGACCGAATTACCACGGTGGGGTAAGAGCGCTTTTTTATGTGGAAAGCGCGCAAGTTCTCCCACATCGTGAAAGAGGAGGCGAGAGTGGAAACCTCGGTTCAAAACTTCTTCCCACTCGATAAGTAAAATTAAAGAATGAAACTATTAACGTGAGATGTAAAAATAATATATATAATTAAAAAATAAGGTTAAACAACCACCGCAGGATCCCACTGGGAGCAACTGCCATCTAAAAACGACACCGGCTCCCAGTAGGACCGTGGTGAATCACACTCATATCCACGAATCACAACGATCTGAAACTTTAAAAAGGTATGACGTTAAATCGATATGATAGAAAGTAAATTGTATATAAAAGAAAAGAGTAATACGCGAGTCCTGATCTGACCTAATAATAATATTATATTACAATGCGCAGTAATAATATTATATTGGATCATATCATTATGTATAACAATAATATAACATTCTTATAATATATAATAATATTATATTATTATATATCACTTCCTTGTATTATTATTAATAAAATAATATGATACTACAACTACCTACAGAAAATAATAATAATAATGATAACCTACAGTTATCAATGATGTTAACATTATATTATCTTTACATTGAATATTAGAAGGACAATAGGAACATTGTGTCGTGAATAATTAAAAAGACAGAATATTAATAAAAATAGAACGGAATCTGAGGAAACAAAATTTATAAAGTGAAAAAAGGAAGTGGCTCGGAAAAACCCGCGTGAGTCATCACCGCTGTGCCCATACCTGGGCGCTTGGAATTTTCCTAGATTTCACGTGATGGATGAGTGGCCAGCAAAAGTCGTCACAGCGGCAGAGGAAAGAAACCTTGACAAATTATAGAAATGAAAAACTTATAGTGGCGAATCATTTAAAGGTCCCTTTCGCCCATCGCCCGTTACCGCCCACGGCATATATCAATCCTCCGCCCTAATAGATAGACCTTTGCTTACCCGCGGAATCGTGATTTTCTGAACCCAAGTTAATATAAACTAATTACAATTTTGAGGATGAAATCTGTTTATATTTGGTCTCGCCTTTCACGCATAAGATCGAGCATTTCGGTAGTTTGTATGCCGCCACCTGCGCAATGAGTATTGCTCTTCCGCGATATCTGCTCGTTCGAAGACTTCTCCCGAGGAAGGTTGTGCTGATCGTCGAACGTCGTCGTCAGGAACTGTTTGGTGAGCCTGTACGGCCTCGTCCTTTGTATTGAACACACTGCGGCTTGAAGGGTGCTTTCTGGTCCCCCGGTGAGCATGTGCGGCTGCTTCCAGGATATTTTTATTCGATGTTGGTGGCGAGTGGTCAACCGGGTAAAACCCCCTTGGTTGGAAGTGCGTAAGGCTGCTCTTGTATCCCTTGCGAAAGCTGGCACGGTGATGGAAGCTCGTGCGGCGGCTCCGCGACATTTCGCTTGAGTGACCTCGAGCGCTTGCGCGGCGGTTCTCGGGTCATATTCTCCGTGTGGGACTCCTCCTGGCGGCCCACTATCTTCCTCGTCGGCTCGGCTAATCTCGGGCGCCGGTTCGGCAGCTGTCGTGACGTCATCGTATCCGGGTGGAGCTTTTTCTGGAAGTTCACCATCTTCCTCTTCGGCTGGGACAATATCGAGCGCCTGTTCGGCGGCTGTCGTGGCGTCAGAATCTTCGAGTGTTGCTCCTCCGGGAGGCTCACATTGGCGTAGTACAATGGGAGCCAGAAACTCTCGTGGTGGCGGTGCGGCTACTAGCTGCAATTTGTGATCACCATCGTCTTTCTGTACTCAAAAGATGTCTGCTTGAACTGTGCCAACGACCTGGTGAGGACCTATTCTAAGTGGTGCCAGGGCCGCATAGAATCTTGCTGCTTTATTTGATTGCTGGTGGCTTAGCGCGAAAACTCAGCCCCTGACGTGAAAAACTGGCGGTGCCGTTGGCCCGGCGTAGCGCTGTTGGTAGTTAAGCCATCTTCTCACGCTCCTCTTGGGGGACAGCTTCGGCGCATGAAGTGTCTACAAGGGCGTGGGTCCCATTCCCCAGGTATGGGAATCTCCCGTCCCCTCATGAGGTAACCCGGGGGTGCAACCTGTGGCTGCGTTTCGTCCCCTCCTCAAACCAAATACTAATTGAGGCAATTGCTGGTCCCAGGTGCGCTGACTTCCATCGTGAAGTCGCAGTCTCAGCAGCTTCTTAACCTCCTGGTTACGGCATTCTGTGGGGTTGGCTCGTGGGTGATAATCTGGAGTTGTCCAGAATGTGCAATTCCATCCGTGACTGGCGTCGACCCATGCGCGACTAGTGAATTGTCGTCCGTTGTCGCTCAGGATGCAGCGAGGATAACCAAACGGAAGAAAACCTCGTCCTCGAGGACTCGAATGAGTGTTGGGGCTTCTGAGTTCCGTCAAGGAAAGGCCTTGACACATTTGGTAAAAATGTCAGTGACGACGAGGATAAAGCGATTTCCTCGGGTTATGAGTTGGTAAGGTCCCATCAGGTCCACTGCGATGGCTTCCCTGGCAGTTGACACGTTGCAGGGACGTTTTCCATCCACCGGTCTTCCGTGCACGGGCTTAGTGCATAGGCAAAGATGGCAGCCCGAAACATAGCGTCTAACCACTCGCGTCATTTCTGGCCAAAAAAATTGTTGCTGGATGAAACGGGTGGTTTCCTCGGCTCCAGGGTGACCGGCGATTGGCGCGCCGTGATACTCCCGGATAACCATCTGTCGAAGGAACGCTGGAACACGTAGTTGCCAGTATCCCCGTGGGGACATCGTTTCCAGAATCATTTCTCGTCTACCAGGTTATTCCGTAGGAAGTCTTCTTCTCGCTGGTTCTTAGGCTCGGTTTCATGTAACTGGAACCATTAGGGCATCATGTGGCCGATTTGCGGGTCTTTCTGCTGATCCTCGATGATCTCATCAATCAGCGTCGGTGTCTAGATTCTTTTGAGAACGCGTGGGATCGATGTGTCCAGAGCTTTAGGTAGTGATCTGGTAGGCGGAATTATGCGGTTTAGGTCGGGTTCCCCCAAGGAAAGGTACCTCCGGATCTGGGTGGTGAGATAGTGTTTCGAGCAGTTGGTTCTCCTTGCCGGGACAATGTTCGCCTTAGAATGTAAGTTCCTTTAGGTAGGTGTACCATCGTCTCAGCTAGTCCTTAGTGTCCTTAATTCGGTCTAGCCATGTCAGGGTCTTGCTTTCCGTCCTAAGTATGAATGGTCTATCTTTTAGGTAGCGACGATACCTCTTGACTGCCCAGAGGACTGCCAAACATTCTTGCTCGTTACAATGGTACCGAGACTCTGTGGGTGAGAATTTGGCACTGGCATACGAAATGATGTGGCGCTTCCAGTTGACATCCTCCTGCATTAGGACAGCACCCATGCCGATGGCTCTGGCGTCCGTTTGAAGGATGAACGGCTCGTCAAAGATGCAGTGTATTCGGAGTAATGGGGAATGTATTCCATTAACCATTAACCAGTGACGAGGCTGAGGATGATATCCGTCCGAGGTAAAAACGTAGCCTAAGTAAGGTAGGCTGGATTGGCTAGCTGAAATCACCCCAGTATCCGACCAATTCATGCCGCATCAGGTTCTGGAATGTTCCGGGGGCATTTTTCAAACCGAAAGGCATCACTCTAAACTGATACTGACCTCCATCAGGGGTTGAGAACGCTGTGTATTTCCGGGCTTCTTGCGTCTAAGGAATTTGCCAGTATCCACTCTTCAGGTCCAATGTGGTTTTCGAAGGTCCTTGAGGATCTCGTGGATCCTGGGCAAGCATTGTGTGTCGTCCACCGTTTGTTCGTTCAAGCGACGGAAATCAATGCAGAACCGGTACGCGTCCTGCTCTTTGGTGGCGATCAGAATGGCGGAACTCCAAGGGGATGTTGTTGGTTCGATAATCCCATCCCCAAGCATCTCACGAAGTTGCTCATCGATGAATTTCTTCTTAATTTCGGAGTACCGTCGTGGAGCCTCTCTGAAAGGACGGGAATTGGACAACTGGAGCTACGGGTGTAATGTCTTTCGTAGACACTCTGCGCATTCTGGTGGAATCGTGGGTGAGAAGTTGAAGTCCAAGGTACTATGTTGAATTTCCAGGAACCTGGGTGGAGGCACTAGAAAAATTCGTTGTCTTTCCGTAGTGCCAAGGTAAAGGATATCTGTTCACTTCTCATGGTGGACGTCGTGGTCCTTCAACCAAATGCGGCCGAGAGTGAGTTCGACCTGCATTTCTTCACTTGCGAAAAATATCCCAGGGTATTTGGAGCCTATGATTGGTTCGGATGTTGTGCCGGGGCGGTAGCGATGTTATTCTCGGCCCCCCGGGCTCGCCAGTTTTTTTGTCTGTGAGTTTATCGTCCGGTAGGCAGCTAGGACTGGCGTGCAGTCTGCTTCATATCGTTCTGGTTGGGTTGCACACTCCAAGAGTGTGGTGAATGTGGTGGGGTTTCAAGACCATACCAGTCTCCGAACGGTGGGTTTTACCAACTCTAGCAGCAAGGTGGTAAGTTGTTCGTCATTCATCATGGGGCACCGTCGCTGTGCTAGCAAGTATTGTTCCTGAAGAAAAACTGACACGCTTTCTTTCTCCGTCTGTTTCCTTGAATATAGGCTGGAATGAAGCAGCATTAATTTGCTGACGCTATCGAATCTGGTAAGAAGTCGTTCCATGAATTTGTTCCGGGAGAGAGCGAGACCCTTAAATGTTGTCCACCATGTATGAGCCTCCCTCTTGAGACCCTTTTCGATAAAGCGAGTCCACTGACTTGGATCCGCGTGAGCTTGAGTAAAGAATCGTTTACAATCAGCGAGGAACTTCCTTGGATCCTCGTGATCTTTTCCCGAATACTCCGGTATGGGTGGTGCTGGCGACTGAAAGACGCGGATGAGGCTCAGCAGATCTGGCGCAGAGGGAACTGGAAACCCGTCGACATGCCTGGTGAAGGACAGCCGTTTATTGTGGCTCGCAATGGTATGTTCTCTGATGGTATGGATTGCGTATCCTGGCTTAGCGGAACCTGTTGTGCTTCTTGGATCGATGGTGCCATATTGCTTAGTGGAGAAGTCATATTAATTTCTGTATGAGTTCTCGGGGTGAAGTTGAGCACCACTGTCTGTTTTTGACCACTCCCAAAAGTGTACACTTTTCGTTTGATGGAAGGTTGCGTTCCGTATTGGTGCCTTGTGATTCAGGTGCGACCTGGTTAATTTGTGATTCAGCCGGAGACTCTCGAGTATGGTGGGATTGTGGGAGAACTCCAGCCTCGCTGGCAATATCGATTGAAGTTGATGCTAGAGCACGTGCCGAAGGCTCTGTTGTCGATCCGGAAGCACTGTCATCGGATCCTGAATGAACAAACGGTTGTAGCGATTGCCGAGACCTGGCAGAGTTTGGGCGGTTTCGCTGCTGTCGTATGCGGTTGAAGCTCATCTATGAGTTGAAGGCCTTCCTCGAGAGTGCGCGCGACCTTGGATTGTAGTGGCTGTGACTCGCACAGGAATTATACTGCGAAGTCCGGTCCCAGCGGCAGCTATAACTGTTAGAGCCCCACGTTCGGGCGTCAATTGATACGGTTTTTTTTATCTATATTCTGGTTTCTGTCTACAATCTGGTTTGATGTTCTCTAGGCGTTTTCGCGTGAACGGATTAAAGCCATCAGGGAACAGTTGCTCGTTCCACTCGAGAACGACGTTTGGATCCAAACTTAGGACCGTCTCCCGATCCTGGTAGCACGCCACTGGGGTTAGAGTTTTGCGGGCGGCACTGAATTTTGCCTGATGTTCTCGCAAGTGATTCAAAGCCTTGCGCGGCAAACCCTTCCTGGATAGTGGAGGGGCTAAACTTCCAAGGGGCGAGACTGATGCCGTAGGTAATGGCACCTCCTTCGGTCCTTGGATGGCGGTTGGCGGTGTCACCTCCTGGTGACAGTTCTGGATGGCTTCTGAATTTTGATGTGATGGTTCTGAATTTTCAACAAAAAATGTAATAATTTCTATTTCAATGAAAAAACTCTAATTTTTAATAAAAACCAGTTCAAATAAATTTTAAAAGAATGAATTTTCAAACAAATAAATAAATTTTCAAATCAGAAAAATTTGTTAGTGAAGAAAAAAGGAATATTTCAACAAAATTATAATTTAGGGCGAAAATTATTTTTGCATACAAAATGAAAATTTCGAATAACTATTTATTTTCTAAGATTTCAGATATTTTAAATCAAAATTTAAACAACAAAAAAACATTTTCAACCGAATAGTTTAATTTTCAGGCAGAAAATTTTAATTCTCAATGAAAAATATTATAATTGCTATTTCAAGAAAAAAAAATTATTTTAAATGAAAAATGGTCGAATTTAACTTTAAAAAATGAATTTTCATCAAAATAAATACATTTTCAAGTAAAAGTGATTTTTAAGCAAGAAAAAAATTCAAACAAATTATAATTTGAAGCAAAAAATCATTTTTAAAAGAATGAATTTTCAACCAAAAAATTAAATATTCAAAACGAAATTTTTTTGTAGTTTTTTTGTCTGCTTATTTTAAGGTCATATAAATATAATTTTCAGAGGATTCTTGACAAAATTTCACAAACAATTTTCTCAATATTTCAGAAATGTCAAATAAAAATTGTAAAGAAAAATGTAATTTTCAATCAAAAACTAGCTAATAGAGATATTTTTATAATTTCGTTTTTCAAATCTATTCCCTACGGCCAAATATGGTACAAAAATGTCGTAAAATTGATCAAATGAAAAAATCTATAGACAAGAATTTTTAAAATAAAAACCAATGTGTATCATATTCAAATAAAATTTTAAAAAAATTTTCAAAAGTAATAATATTTTTCATTTTTTAAATCAATGTATACAGAGTACAGTTTTCATTTGAAATTTCACGACAGATTTTCGTACCATGTTTGACTCTAACGCAGAATCAAGGAGAAATATTCTAAAAATATGTTCATTAGTTATTAAAATACTACAAAGAATTACCTTGAACAATTATTTTGTCCTTTTCAAATCATGAGATATTCCTTTATAAAACAAATTTTTTGAATTTATTTGACAATTATTTACAATTAATTTCCAATTACGCCAGTTAAGCGCCATATTGCCAGGACATGTGACGTCAGGATCCTCAAACTGTAATAAAGGGTAAAACTCGGTAACCATGCACCGTCATACAATTTTAGATTCAACTAGGAATGTTATTGTCTGAATTATACCCATACACATATATATAAAAACTAAAGGTTAACAACCACCGCAGGGTCCCACTGGGAGCAGCCGTCATCTAAAAAAAATGACATCGGCTCCCAGTAGGACCGCGGTAAATCCCATTCATGGCCACGTCTCACAACCGC
>JAABKJ010014998.1:0-10002 GCA_011634705.1 Andricus grossulariae
TCTCACCCTATAGTATTTTTTCTTAAAACATAAAAATTACCACGTGTTTTTTCTTTTAAAGCTAAAAAAATAGTTAGCGAACCTAGAACTTTAAACGTCTTGCGGGAGCTCAAGAAAATTTTATTAAAAAAAAAAAAAAAAAAATACGTGGCCTTTTTTTTGTCAAACTGTACAAATTTATTGGCTAAGACCTTGAGAAAAAAAAAGAATGCATTTTAAAGAGGCACCCTAATCCACACAGCACATTGCACAAGGAAATATACGTATTTATATACGTCAAGATTATTAATTAGATATGTATAGTATGAAAATATCCCGAGAATCTCTCTCATTGCTTGAAGAACTCGTAATTTTGACGCTCTGGAACAAATAAGCTCGGTGGAGCACGTCCCTATTGTTTTGTTACGAGTTCATAAGAAGGTTGGATAATTTACATGCGAGGCACGAATGTAGGTGCCAGATCGCAGATCCGCTCTTGTTTTTCCGATTCTATATTTCCTCTGGAAACTAAAACGAACTTTTGTCAGAAAAAGTACAATTTACACGAAATGTTTTATTTCAATTGTACGTGAGTAATTTAAACCAAACAAAATGTAGTCTTCATGAAGGGGTTTTACTTCAAATTAAATTGATCTTCTACTCTCATTTTTTTAGTCTAGTTTAAACTGAACAATTTTCTAAATTTGAAAAAAAACTTGGCTCCTGTTTTAATAATTCAGTATTTCTTTAGATAATGACGATATGGTAAGAAACCACATTGCCGATACTCTTCTGATGAACGAAACTATGCAATAAAGATACATTTATTAAAATTATAGGGATTTCAAAAAGATGCTTGTGCGTGGGTAAATATTGTATTATCCATGTAAGTTTACATTCATTAAATAATACTTTCCGTTGCCACCTACAGAAGCACTTATGGATACTGTAGCAATAATCATGTCGTTAATTTAAAAGTCCTGTAAAACTTATGCTAAAAGGTATTTCTTGTTGCAGTTTCGGAGGTCAGTTCATTATGTTTAGCAATATAATAAATAAATATTATTTTAAAATTCAATTAGATATTTGTAATATCAAGTAGAATGTTTGTAATATTCTTATCGTCCAACATCAATATGAGAAAGTTTTCAGTGAATTGTACGTACTATTATCATGGATATCTCTGTTCTTGTGATTGCTGTTTGTTTTCTTAGATCCGAAACCTCAGAATGAATTTGGTAAAGTCGTGAAGTGAACAACTAAGTAAATATAACCACGCACAATATCAAAGATATTCCTTTCTGACGAAAACTTTCTTTCTAATTGCAAAAAAACCTATAATTATATAAAATGCTATTCTTTTTTGTCTAAAGTAACCAGATTATCTAAAATGTGTAACTAATTAGTTTCCACATTCTTTTGAATTAAAAATAAATATAGGTGTCATTCACTAAATATGGAGTGTCGTCCATTGGAAATAGGGTATAATTCCGAAAAGGTCACCAAAGAATATTGGCTTGATACTTGGCCTAATGGTTTCTTTTGTATCTCGGTTAAAAGACCCAAAAGGATTTTTGGTACAACTTAATATAAATTAAGTTATTAACCATTTTTTTTCTGCGGATCTCAAACCTCAAGCAAATACAATTTGGTCCTTCAGATTTTGGAAACATTTGAGATTCATCAGATAAGGGTATCTCTAGATGATTTCAATCATTTCAGTAATCTGATTGCGAGAAAGGATGATCTATTGAACCTATACAAAGAAAGCTTGTTGCGTGATGATAATAATAAGAGTCATGAGGTCGAGTAGTTTAGAAGTGTACGCTCGTCTTAGAGGGTTTATGGGTAACAATTGAAACTATTTAAAAAAAAAGGTACTCGCACTATATTGCCATAAGTATTAGCTCAATGCTGGTTAATAACAACTAGAATGCCTGGAATCCAAATTTATCGCAAGCGTATTGGGTTCACCCCACGAGAAAAAATTCTACGGAAAGTGTTTTACGGAAATTCCACGTGGAAATTCCACATGTGAATTCCATGGGGAAATTCTACAAACATTTCTATAAACCAATTTTGGACAAAGTTCGACTTCCGGTGATGAGCTGTGCTCTCGGAACTCACAGTCCGAACATCAACCCATTGCACCAGGTATGCGAACAACATCTTCTTCGAGAAAATAATGCTACCTACGCCAAAACCTTGCACCAACTGCGGGATCCTCGAGGGCACGACATTGACTCAATGCCGCAGGTGTAAAAAACACATCTTCTCCGGGGAAGTCTGGTTTTTCCAGTACTTTAGGGTTTCTGAAGTAAGCTCCTCGAGGACACGAGATTGAACCAATGCCTCAAGTGTAAAAAACGCATCTTCTCCGGTTAAGTCTGGTTTTTCCAGTACTTTAGGGTTTCTGGAGTGAGTTCCTCGAGGACACGAAATTGAGCCATTGCCCGGGTGTACAAAACACACCTTCTCCGGGGAAGTCTGTTTTTTTCTGTACTTTAGGGTTCCTGGAGTGAGTTACTCGAGGTCACGAGATTGAATCAATGCCCCAGGTCTAAAAAACACATCTTCTCCGAGGAAGTCTGGTTTTTCCAGAACTTTACGGTTCCTGGAAAGAGTTCCTCGAGGACACGAGATTGAACCAATGCCCCAGGTGTAAAAACCACATCTTCTCCGGGGAAGTCTGGGTTTTCCAGTACTTTAGGGTTCCTGAAGTGAGTTCCTCGAGGACACGAGATTGAACCAATGCCCCAGGTGTAAAAAACACATCTTCTCCGGGGAAGTCTCGCTTTTTCTGTACTTTAGGGTTCCTGGAGTGAGTTACTCGAGGACACGAGATTGAATCAATGCCCCATGTGTAAAAAACACATCTTCTACAGGGAAGTCTGGTTTTTTCAGTACTTTAGGGTTCCTGGAATGAGTTCCACGAGGAAACGAGATTAAACCAATGCCCCAGGTGTAGAAAACACATCTTCTCCGGGGAAGTCTGGGTTTTTCTGTACTTTAGGGTTTCTGGAGTGAGATCCTCGAGAACACGAGATTGAACCATTGCCCCGGGTGTAAAGAACACGTCTTCTCCGGGGAATTCTGGATTTTTCTGTACTTTAGGGTTTCTGGAGTGAGATCCTCGAGGACACGAGAATGAATCAATGCCCTATGTGTAAAAAACACATCTTCTACAGGGAAGTCTGGTTTTTTCAGTACTTTAGAGTTCCTGGAGTGAGTTCCTCGAGGACACGAGATTGAGCCAATGCCCCAGGTGTAAAATCACATCTTTTCCGGGGAAGTCTGGTTTTTCCAGTATTTTAGGGTTCCAGAAGTGAGTTCCTCGAGGACACGAGATTGAACCAATGCCTCAGGTGTAAAAAACACATCTTCTCTGGGGAAGTCTGGTTTTTTCTGTACTTTAGGACTCCTGGAGTGAGTCACTCGAGGACACGAAATTAAATAAATGCCCCAGGTGTAAAAAACACATCTCCTCCTGGGAAGTCTGGTTTTTCCAGTACTTTAGGGTTCCTGGAGTGAGATACTCGAGCACACGAGATTGAACCAATGCCCTATGTGTAAAAAACACATCTTCCCTGGGGAAGTCTGCTTTTTCCAGTACTTTAGGGATCCTGGAGTGATTTCCTCGAGGAAACGGGATTGAACCAATGCCCGCGGTGTAAAAAATATACCTTCTCCGGGGAAGTCTGGTTTTTTCTGTACTTTAGGGTTCCTGGAGTGAGTTACTCGAGCACACGAGATTTAACCAATGCCCCATGTGTAAGAAACACATCTTCTCCGGGGACGTCTGCTTTTTCCAGTACTTTAGGGTTCCTGGAGTGATTTCCTCGAGCACACGGGATTGAACCAATGCCCGAGGTGTAAAAAATATATCTTCTCCGGGGAAGTCTGGTTTTTTCTGTACTTTAGGGTTCCTGGAGTGAGATCCTCGAGGACACGAGATTGAACCAATGCCCCAGGTGTGAAAAACACATCTTCTCCAGGAAAGTCTAGTTTTTTCAGTACTTTAGGGTTCCTGGAATGAGTTCCTCGAAGAAACGAGATCGACCCATTGCCCCAGGTGTAAAAAACACATCTTCTCTGGGGAAGTCTGGTTTTTTCTGTCCTTTAGGACTCCTGGAGTGAAACACTCGAGGACACGAAATTAAACCAATGCCCCATGTGTAAAAAACACATCTCCTCCTAAGAAGTCTGGTTTTTCCAGTACTTTAGGGTTCCTGGAGTAAGTTACTCGAGCACACGAGATTGAACCAATGCCCTATGTGTAAAAAACACATCTTCTCCGGGGAAGTCTGGATTTTTCTGTACTTTAGGGCTTCTGGAGTGAGATCCTCGAGGACACGAGATTGAACCATTGCCCCAGGTGTAAAAAACACATCTTCTCTGGGGAAGTCTGGTTTTTTCTGTATTTTAGGACTCCTGGAGTAAGTCACTCGAGGACACGAAATTAAACCAATGCCGCAGGTGTAAAAAACACATTTCCTCCTGGGAAGTCTGGTTTTTCCAGTACTTTAGGGTTCCTGGAGTGAGTTACTCCAGCACACGAGATTTAACCAATGCCCTAGGTGTAAAAAACACATCTTCTCCGGGGAAGTCACGCTTTTTCTGTACTTTAGGGTTCCTGGAGAGAGTTATTCGAGGACACGAGATTGAACCAATGCCCCATGTGTAAAAAACACATCTTCTACAGGGAAGTCTTGTTTTTTCAGTACTTTAGGGTTCCGGGAATGAGTTCCACGAGGAAACGAGATTAAACCAATGCCCCTGGTGTAGAAAACACATCTTCTCCGGGGAAGTCTGGGATTTTCTGTACTTTAGGGTTTCTGGAGTGAAATCCTCGAGAACACGAGATTGAACCATTGCCCCGGGTGTAAAGAACACATCTTCTCCGGGGAAGTCTGGTTTTTTCTGTACTTTAGGATTCCTGGAGTGAGTTCCACGAGGAAACGAGATTAAACCAATGCCCCAGGTGTAGAAAACACATCTTCTGCGGGGAAGTCTGGGTTTTTCTGTACTTGCGGGTTTCTGGAGTGAGATCCTCGAGGACACGAGATTGAACCATTGCCCCGGGTGTAAAAAACACAGCTTCTCCGGGGAAGTCTGGTTTTTTCTGTACTATAGGATTCCTGGAGTGAGCTACTCGAGGACACGAGATTGAACCAATGCCCCAGGTGTGAAAAACACATCTTCTCCAGGAAAGTCTAGTTTTTTCAGTACTTCAGGGTTCCTGGAGTGAGTTCCTTGAGGACACGAGATTGAACCAATGCCCCAGGTGTGAAAAACATATCTTCTCCAGGAAAGTCTAGTTCTTTCAGTACTTTAGGGTTCCTGGAATGAGTTCCTCGAAGAAACGAGATTGAACCAATGCCCCAGGTGTAAAAAACACATCTTCTCCGGGGAAGTCTGGTTTTTCCGGTACTTTAGGGTTCCAGAAGTGAGTTCATCGAGGAAACGAGATTGAACCAATGCCTCAGGTGTAAAAAACACATATTTTCCGGTTAAGTCGGTTTTTTCCAGTACTTTAGGGTTTTCGGAGTGAGCTACTCGAGGACACGAAATTGAACCAATGCCTAAGGTGTAAAAAACACATATTCTCCGGGGAGGTCTGGTTTTTTCAGTACTTTAGGGTTCCTGGAGTGAGGTTCTCGAGGACACGAAATTGAACCATTGCCCCGTGTGTAAAAAACACATCTTATCCGAGGAAGTCTTGTTTTTTCTGCACTTTAGGGTTCCGGAAGTGAGTTTCTCGAATACACGAGATTGAACCAATGCCTCAGTTGTAAAAAAAACACATCTTCTCCGGGGAAGACTGGTTTTTTCTGTACTTCAGTGTTCCTGGAGTGAGTTTCACGAGGAAACGAGATTGAACCAATGCCCTAGGTGTAAAAAACACAACTTCTCCGGGGACGTCTGGTTTTTTATGTACTTTAGGGTTCCTGGAGTGAGTTACTCGAAGACACGAGATTGAATCAATGCCCCAGGTGTGAAAAACACATCTTCTCTAGGGAAGTCTCGTTTTTTCATTTCTTTAGGGTTTCTGGAATGAGTTCGTCGAGGAAACGAGATTGAACCAATGCCCCAGGTGTAAAAAACAGATCTTCTTCGGGGAAGTCTAGGTTTTTCTGTACTTTAGGGTTTCTGGAGTGAGTTCCTCGAGGAAACGAGATTGAACCAATGCCCTAGGTGTAAAAAACACATATTATCCGGGGAAGTCTGGTTTTTTATGTACTTTAGGGTTCCTGGAATGAGTTACTCGAAGACACGAGATTGAGCCAATGCCCCAGGTGTAAAAAACACATCTTCTCCGAGAAGTCGGGTTTTTTCAGTACTCTTGGTTTCCTGGAGTGAGTTACTCGAGGATACGAGATTGAACCAAAACCCCGGGTGTAAAAAACACATCTTCTCCGGGGAAGTCTTATTTTCCCAGTATTTTAGGGTTCCTGGAGTGAGTTCCTCGAGGACACGAGAATGTACCGATCGCCCAGGTTTAAAACACGCATCTTCTCGGGGGAAGTCTGGTTTTTTCCGTACTTTAGGGTTTCTGTAGTGAGCTACTCGAGGACACGAGATTGAACTAATGCGAGAGGTGTAAAAAAACTCATCTTCTCCGGGCAATTTTGGTTTTTCCAGTATTTTAGAGTATCTGGAGTGAATTCCTCCAGGACACGAGATTGCACCAATGCCCCAGGTGTAAAACACACATCTTCTCCGGGAAAGTCTGGTTTTTTCAGTAGTTTAGGTTTCCTGGAGTGAGTTTCTCGAGGACACGAAATTGAAACAATGCCCCAGGTGTAAATAACACATCTTCTTCGGGGAAGTCTGGTTTTTTCTGTACTTCAGTGTTCCTGGCGTGAGTTCCACGAGGACACGAGGGTGAGCCAATGCCCTAGGTGTAAAAAACACATCTTTTCCGGGGAAGTGTGGTTTTTTATGTACTTTAGGGTTCCTGGAGTGAGCTACTCGAAGACACGAGATTGACCCAATGCCCCAGATGTGAAAAACGCATCTTCTCCAGGGAAGTCTCGTTTTTTCAGTTCTTTAGGGTTTCTGGAGTGAGTTCCTCGCGGACACGAGATTGAACCATTGCGCATGGTGTGAAAAACACATCTTCTCCGGGGAGGTATGGGTTTTTGTGTACTTTAGGGTTTCTGGAGTGAGATCCTCGAGGACACGAGATTGAACCATTGCCCCGGGTGTAAGAAACACGTCTTATCCGAGGAAGTCTGGGATTTTCTGTACTTTAGGGTTCCTGGAAGAAGTTACTCGAGGATATGAGATTGAACCAATGCCCCAGATATAAGAAACACATATTCTCCGGTTAAGTCTGGTTTTTCCAGTCCTTTAGGGTTCCTGGAGTGAGATCCTCGAGAACACGAGATTGAACCGATGGCCCAGGTTTAAAACACGCATCTTCTCCGGGCAAGTCTGGTTTTTCCAGTATTTTAGGGTTTCTGGAGTGAATTCCTCCAGGACACGAGATTGAACCAATGCCCCAGGTGTAAAACACACATCTTCTCCGGGAAAGTCTGGTTTTTCCAGTATTTTAGGGCTGCTCTTGTGAGTTCTTCGAGGACACGAGATTAAACCAATGCCCCAGGTGTAAAAAACACATCTCCTCCGGGGAATTCTGGTTTTTCCAGTACTTCAGGGTTTCTGTAGTGAGCTCCTCGAGGACACGAGATTGAACTAATGCGACAGGTGTAAAAAACTCATTTTCTCCGGGAAAGTCTGGTTTTTCCAGTATTTTAGGGTTTCTGGAGTTAATTCCTTCAGGACACGAGATTGAACCAATGCCCCAGGTGTAAAACACACATCTTCTCCGGGAAAGTCTGGTTTTTCCAGTACTTTAGGGTTTCTAGAGTTAGTTCCTCCAGGACACGAGATTGAACCAATTCTCCAGTTGTATAAAACTCATCTTCTTCATGGAAATCTAGTTTTTCCAGTACTTCAGGGTTTCTGGTGTGAGTTCCTCGAGGCAACGAGATTAAACCAATGCCCCAGGTGTGAAAAGCTCATCTTCTCCGGGAAGTCTGGTTTTTCCAGTACTTTGGTGTTCCTGGAGTAAGTTCCTTGAGGACACGAGATTGAACCAATGCCCTAGGTGGAAAAAACTCATCATCTCCGGGGAAGTCTGGTTCTTCCAGTATTTTAGGGTTTATGGGGTGAATTCCTCCAGGACACGAGATTGAACCAATGCCTCTGGTGTAAAATACACATCTTCTCCGGGAAAGTCTGGTTTTTCCAGTATTATAGGGCTCCTAATGTGAGTTCTTCGAGGACAAGAGATTAAACCAATGCCCCAGGTGTGAAAAACACATCTCCTCCGGGAAAGTCTGGTTTTTACAGTACCCTAGGTTGCTTGGAGTAGGTTGCTCGAGGACGTGAGATTGATCCAATGCCCCAGGTGCAACACACACATATTCTCGGGGAAGTGTTATTTTTCCAGTACTTTAGGGTTTCTAGAGTTAGTTCCTCGAGGATACGAGATTGAACCAATTCTCCAGGTGTATAAAACTCATCTTCTCCATGGAAATCTAGTTTTTCCAGTACTTCAGGGTTTCTGGAGTGAGTTCCTCGAGGACACGAGATTCAACCAATGGCCCAGGTTTAAAATACACATCTTCTCCCGGGAAGTCTGGTTTTTCCAGTAGTATAGGGTTCCTGGTGTGAGTTTCTCGAAGACACGAGATTAAACCAATGCCCCAGGTGTAAAAAACACATCTTCTCCGGGAATGTCTGGTTTCTCCAGTACTTTGGGGTTCCTGGTGTGAGTTCCTTGTGGACACGATATTAAACCAATGCCCTAGGTGAAAAAAACTTATCGTCTCCGGGGAAGTCTGGGTTTTCCAGTATTTTAGGGTTTCTGGAGTGAATTCCTCGAGCACACGAGATTGAACTAATGCCACAGGTGTAAAACACACATATTCTCCGGGGAAGTCTAGTTTTTCCAGTATTTTAGGGTTTGTGGAGTGAGCTCCTCGAGGACACGAGATTGAAGCAGTGCCTCAGGTGTAAAAAACACATCTTCTTCAGGGAAGTCCAGCTTTTCCAGTACTTTAGGGTTTCTGGAGTGAGCTTCTCGAGGACACGAGATTGAATCAATGCCTCACGTGTAAAAAACACATTTTCTCGGGTTGTGTCTGGGTTTCCCAGTACTTTAGGGTTTCTGGAGTGACTTCCTCGAGGACACGAGATTGAACCATTGCCCCGGGTGTAAAAAACACATCTTCTCCGCGGAAGTCTGGATTTTCCAGTACTTTAGGGTTTCTGGAGTGAGTTTCTCGAGGACACGAGATTGAAACAATGCCCCACGAGTAAAACACACATCGTCTCCGGGGAAGTCTGGTTTTTCCAGTACTTTAGGGTTTCTGGAGTGAGTTCCTTGAGGACACGAAATTGAACCAATGCCCCAGGTGTAAAAAACACATCTTCTCCTGGGAAGTCTGGGTATTCCAGTACTTTGGGTTTCCTAGAATGAGTTACTCGAGCACACGAGATTGAACCAATGCCCTATGTGTAAAAAACACATCTTCTCCTGGGAAGTCTGCTTTTTCCAGTAGTTTAGGTTTCCTGGAGTGATTTCCTCGAGGACACGGGATTAAACCAATTCCCCAGGTGTAAAAAACATATCTTCTTCGAGGAAGTCTGGGTTTTTCTGTACTTTACGGTTCATGGAGTGAGTTCCTCGAGGACACGAGATTGGACCAATGCCCCAGGTGTGAAAAACACATATTCTCCGGTCAAGTCTGGTTTTTCCAGTTCTTTAGGGCTTCTGGAGTGAGTTCCACGAGGACACGAGACTGAACCATTGCCCCGGGTATTAAAAGCACATCTTCTCCGGGGAAGTCTGGGTTTTTCTGTACTTTAGGGTTTCTGGAGTGACTTCCTCGCGGACACGATATTGAACCAATGCCCATGGTGTGAAAAACACATCTTCTCCGGTCAAGTCTGGTTTTTCCAGTTCTTTAGGGCTTCTGGAGTGAGTTCCACGAGGACACGAGACTGAACCAT
>JAABKJ010014999.1:0-10002 GCA_011634705.1 Andricus grossulariae
AATTTTTTTTTGTTGGTTGAAATTAATTTTTCAACGGAAAATTTAAGTATTCTATTTTTTGGTTTAAAATGTATTTTTTCTAATTGTAAGTTTTACTTGGGTAGAAGTTTAACCACTTTTTTAAACAAAAAAAATTTTGTTACTTTGGTCCAAAATTTAACTATTTTGTTGTGAATTCTCTTTTTGGGTTAAAAATGCAACTTTTTGGTTGAAAAGTAACTTTTGTGTTGGAAATTCCTATTTCCGGTTCGAAAATTCAACTGTTTTACACGAAATGCGTCTTTTGCGTTTTTTCCTTCTTTCATGGAAAATCTTTGTTAAAAAGTCGCCTTTTTGGTTGAAAAATTCAACCACTTTGTTAAAAGTTAAACTAATTTGTTTGGCTGAACGTTAAACTATTTGGTTGAAAATTCGTCTCTTTGGTAGAAAATTAATATTTTCGTGATGAAAGTTAAACAATTTTGTAGAAAATTTGTACTTTTCGTTCAAAATTGGTCTTTTTGGTTAAAAGGTCAATTAGTTTGTTAATAATTCATATTTTGGTTGCAGATTAATCATTTCACTTGAAAATTCATCTGTTTGGTTACAAAATTGGACTAGTTTATTGAACATTCTTTTTTTCTTCTTGAAAATTCTTTTATTTTACTGGGAATTTAAATTTTCCATTCTTTCGTATCTATTTTACTTAGAAATTCATGTATTTTGTGGGAAATTCATCATTTTCTATAGAAAATTATCTTCTTGGCTGAGACTTCGTTTGTTTAGTTAAGAATTCATCTTTGTAGGTTAAAAATTTAACTGGTTGAAAATTCAACTATTTTGTTAAAAATATAATATATTTTATTTTAATTTAGCTTTATTGTTCAAATTTTAATTTTATGTTGCAGATTTGAGTATTTTGTTTAAAACTCATTTTTGGATCGAAAATTCAACTGTTTTGTTGAACATTCATCTATCTGGACAGAAAATTCGCCCTTTTGTATTAAAAATTCATCTTTTATAGTAGGAAAATCATCTTTTTTTGGTTCAATTAAATAAATTAAAATTTTTTTAATATTGATTTAAAATTGTTTCATTTTGTTTATGAAAAATATTTTATATTAAAAACGTTACAAGATTAAAATTTTGGTCTTCAAATATTATTGATGGGCAGGAAAAACCAAAAGTTGGTCATGGAAAATTCAGGGTATTTCAAAAATAAAGTTTTTTGGCAAGTCTGTATAAAGTGAGTAGTCAGCTTTCGAAATCAAACCAAACTAAATCTTAAGAGCAAGTTAATTGACGTTAATGATTTGAAAGGTTTGAACTATTTACTTTCATAAATACTTTGGTGATTCTGAATGTTCTTCTTTCACGTATAGTGGTTCATTCTAAATATTTGACGAGCCATTCATTACCTGAAGCATGTTTTCTTTCTCTCTTAAATATTTCAACTACTCTGGACAGAATTCTTTTTTCTTGCCAATCAGCTAGTTGGAAACTTGGCAGATATTTGCTCGACTAAAGGGTCGCTTCTCTGGACAAAGTACCCCTTGTCTTATTCAAGGATACTCTCTCACTGCAGCGAAAGAAGTATGTATATATTGTATACAGGGTGTTCTTGATCAAAAACCCATTTTCATTTTAGAAAAACTAAAAATATCTTCAAAATAATGTACAAAACATAACGCAAAAATAAAGATAATATTACTAGTATGTTAATAGTATTTTTATGTTTGTAATATATCAAAAACTATTTAAACTATTTAATTAAATAATCTATTTTCTACATCATTGAAATAAGAAAGATAAATTAAAAAAGGAGTTAGAGTTTGTGTAAATTTATGCAGGTGCGTATTTTTGCATCGTTAGCAAGGTTCTCAAATTAACGAAGTTGTTTTTGTGAAAGTTTCCTGAGAGGCCAGAGACAAAAAGTGTATCCGTTATTGTCACGAGAACACCCTGTATAGGAAGTACGAGAGATAGAACAAAGCCAGAAGATAAAAAAAAGAACTTGAGATCCACTCTTCATTGTCTTCTTTTCATGATCGCCCATTGTCTCGTCAAGAGGAGACAGCCAGGCTTTCACACTGACTGCCGTTTTGACGTGGAATCTGTCTCCCTGTTGACTGACACAACTTTGTTCTGATTAAGAAAAAAAGCTCAAGTATCAATCTGAGCAAACACAAATCAACTAGTAGAACGTCATTCTTATTGCCACTGCGAAAGAATGTAATTTTAGAGAGAAGTCTTTAGAAAACTATTTTATGTAAAGTCTTCCAGCATATATTGTTCCAAGGTGATCCTTAATTGACAATAGTAGACAATTATCTAATTTAATGTTGTCAACTTGATCTGGAAATTATTATTTCATTTTAAAAGCTTCTATGTGAGATTCTACTCAATTTTGAAAAACTCAGTTTGTTAAATTTTAATCTATACAATACCATACGTCGAGTATTTTAAATTTCTACACTTTCAAATTTAAATTAGTTCTTTATGAAATTGTTAATTTTTTTAAGTTTCACACATTGTGTTCAAAATAATTTTTTCAGAATACCATTTTGTGATAAAATAATTTAATTATCATTTAATTACTTATTTTTTAATAAGCCTTTGATTAGTACCACTGTGAGATTGTTAACTTCTACATCCATTTCCTCGAACCTAGATAAGTTTTGCGTTAGTCATAGATAAGTTGTTTCGCTCTTTCGAAAAATTTATAATGTTTTAGTTATCTAGTTCTGTACTGTACCCTTCAATTGTATAATTTTGACCTGTTCAATTTAAAATCAAAATTGTTGCGATTCCAATTATTCTAAATCTGCAATTGTATTGTTTCAAGCGTTTTAAGTTACAATATTTAACTAGAAACTTTTGAATGCTCCTATTTGAAAATTTACAAATACTTTTTTCCAGTTTAAAAATTTTGAAATTTGTTCAACTCATATTCATGTTTTAAAATTGTAATAATCAAGCTCACTTGAGAAAAATAATAATTAGCATTAAAATTGTTTATTTCAGAAATTTTTGTAGGATTCTTGTGTTTTAGTTTCAATTTAAAATGACAGTTGCAATTCTTATGCAATCCCAATGATCAAGAGTTGATTATATCTCCCGAAAGATGATTTACAACTCTGTTCAGTAGGTTTTCACTAAAATTATCTAAAAAGAATTCACAAAAATATTAGCTGTATAATTCCAAAATCAAATATTTAAATAAGAACCAATTCAATAGAATCGTGCAAAATCTCCAAGTAAAGTCACAAGCTATTGATTATTTATTAGGATTGGATAAGAATGGCAGATTTGGCCTAAAATGTAAGTAAAACCCCAAAAATACAAACAGGTTTTGTTCAATAAATAATTCTAATCTAAACAATTTTTTCCAAATTACGCTTAGATTTCTGCTTTAAAATCAGAAGGAATGAAAAGTGGGTCTATTTTTGAGATTTACAGTACGTTAAGGACCGGTCGCGCTGCTACTATCTGCAAAAAGTTAGTCCTAAGTCTATGTCGGAAAATAATACTGTTTGAGTGATGTAAGTTTTATTAACCCTCATATGACTATTAATTGTACAATATGTAGCTTATTCATGTCTAAGAAAGTCAAAAATTATATAATTATGCTGGTATAATGTTTTATTAATTAATTTCCTGTCAGACCTGAGAGAAAATTTTTGGGTATGATTGTATGCTGCAAATAGAGAAGTTGTGTATACATACGAGTGCACATTATTCTTAAAGATCTGATCGTTGACGCGGCAACGTCGCATTTTTCATGGTGTCTGCTTTGACATTTATGCTCATTGACTGCAAATGAAAACGTGACATTTCTTGAAAATGACAGATCGCCAAGTAGTTAAAGGTGAATTTATGAAAAAGAAAGTTTCTCATAAAAGATTGAAAGATGTTGCGCATGCACTAGACTCGCTAGGCGTTCCGACATCGTTGCCGGATAGCTACCACGTGCTTGTTTTATTTGTCGAAAAATTCAAAATTCTTCATCTTTGCATACCTCTCATTCTCAAACTAAGAGGACAAAAATTCGGAATTTTTTTTTAAATCTTTACGAAACCCCCTTCTAACATATATTAGTTTTTGAAAAAAAAAACGTGAGAACAGTTTAAGAGTTAGAGTTAGAAATGTAACATTTTCTTATGCTTGGGATAGGCTTCACGTGTATAAGGGTTCAACTTTGATCTTAATTATTTTAGCTCAGGAGAGGACAATATTTTTTAAATTTCGCAAACTTTTAGATAACATTCTAAAGAACCTATAGTCAAAGTTTAAATAAATCCGTAAGAAAAGTGTGTTCGTGACCGTACCTCCTTAATATAACGTTTGCCATTTTTTAATTTAAAACAAACTTTAATTTGACTTTAACAATTAACTTTAATTTGTTTTATTTCATGTAATACCTATGACATTTGAATTAAAATAATCTCATTTGGTTTTGCACCTGGAATGTTGACATCATAGCAACGTATATTTATCAAGGAAACTAACGTCGAAGAAGATATTACATGAGTCTTAGAGAAAGATTTACTAGTCATAAGAACATTAAAAGTTTATGCTTTAATGAACTTGAATAAGCTTCGCTGGCATAGAGTTTGCTGCCACTTTTGCAGAAAGTCAAGCACTTTCTCCAAAGTACTTATTCAATTAAAAATGTTCGAATTATTTAGTTTTACGCTAAATGCATTGTACTAGTTCATGACTCGTTCCAATTTCCCGACTCAATTAGAAATTAACATAATTCTTTATTTTCATTACAGACTATTTCATTATAGTTCTTTCACTTAAATGGTGAAACTGTACTCGCATTTAATTAAATTAAAAAGGATCTTCCATCAGCAGAAGATGCAAAAGATTGCAATTTTGTACTGAATTTCCTCTAATTACGGAAATGAAATGTGTTCGACAGACTGAGATACTACAAATTGTTCTGAATTAATTGAAAGTATAATGGGTAAAGGACACAGAGTTTTTGAAAAGCTTTTAGCATTAGAATGTTCGTAATTTTATTGATAATTAATCACTGATTTCAATTATTCAACCTTTTCGCTCAACAAACATCTATCTATGTACATAATCATTATAATTTACAATCAGAAGCAATAATCAATCATAATCGCACAGTTCTATAGAGCCGAATTTCAGTGCTTGCACAATGCACACTTCACTTCATTATAATATTGAAGGTAAATGTGAGCTGTGTTCACAGAATATGGTGAAATAGGTCTCCCATCTAAATTGAGCAGATGGAAACCAGGATCGCAGTTATATTTAGCTAATTTGGTTTATTCGATGAGTAGAAAAGCGGTATATATGTGTTCAATTCCAAAGAATTTATTCTAGGTAAATTGATTTCTTTTAGAAGAGTTTTCATTATTTTTTAAAAAACTTAATTGAAGTATTTAATTTTCCAAAATGTTTGATTCTTAAATAATTTCGAAATGTTGTATTACTGGAAAAGTTAGTACCTTTCATTGTCTGTTTTCTAAATTTCAGTCAGTGGAATTTCACACTGAGAATCAGTGCTGGCTTGAATAAAGTTTCAGTAAAAATTCAGTAACTTTTCTATTGCAAACCCAGTAACAGCTGACTGAAATTTCATTTAAAAAAAAACTATTGCAATTTGAGTGAATAGTCACTGATTGCCACTATATCAAATATTCAGAATTAAGTTACTGGTTCTCAGTAAAATTCCACTTATTCAAATTAAGAGAGTGTGCACTCGGAAAAAAATTCGTTTGAATCAACAAAATTTAATTGGTCCAATCATGGCATATGGTTTTTATATAGATGAAAAAATTGAAATAGTTTCATCCAATGAAAATATTTGGTTAGTAAAATTGGGTTGATTTAACTAAACATAAAGATTGTTTCCGTCATCCTTCCTCTCCAATTCCATAAGCCTTAAATTCAACTTTGCCCTAATCAAATTTTCCAATTGTTGGAACATTCCGATTCCCGCACCTCTAATTTAGAACTGTTAACATATAAAAGATCTTGTGGATTTGAAGAATTGACTTTTTCCTTTTTCGCAATCAACCGCCTTTGTCGACCCTTCTTTCCGTTTCACTCGAGCCTGTCCCTCACTTCCTGCTCGACGATTAAAAACTCCGGAAGTCACGTGCAGGATCAAAATGATCCGATTTAACCCGAGAACGCGAACGCCGACGGTGGTGACACTGAACGGACGTTAATCGTTAATTAATTTCGTCGCTCGATTGCGTGAGAAAGTCTCTGATCCGTCGACTGAATTGGAAATTGAATTTCTTTTTACCTCTTTTTTGCCACAGCCGTCAGACTTGTTCTAGCCCTCTCCCCGGATTTTCCCACAGCGGACATTGCGGCACAAAGGTAACCCATAGGGTGATGGAAAATGGAAAGGGGTTCAATTAAACTCTGTCGCAATCGGGACTTGCCTGGCGACTATGCGATTTTTTAAAAGTGCCATCGGTCGATTATAATCTCGCTTGGAGCGGACACTTTCAGAAATTTTTCCCCTTGATAATTGAGACACTCAAATTGCGTTCCAACGTATTCTTGGGGAAATCTTAGGACCTTGGGCTTCAGTGAGGTAATTGCTTTTCGATAAGAAAACATTGACATTGCTTTTAATATAACGAGAATTTAAAAAAAATAGAAGGCTTTTAAATGATAAAGAAACCCCGACAAAACACTATTGTTTCTCAAAGAGCGACTCATTAGTATTGCCCATATTCTAAATTCCCTAATGTTCATTCTACCAAAATTCATTTACTCGAGCAGCAATTTTTGCGGATTATCGTTTCACCATTTTCCATAATTTTTTCTATCATCTTTTTCATATTAATTAATTTCTATTTCAAAATGTTAAATCGGAAAAATAAAAATTAGGGTAAATGGTAATACGGTCAAATGAAAATTATGTCAAATAATAAATCGGGAACGTAAAACTTACCCGCAATGCTAATTTGGGAAAATATTAGATCCAACGATAATTATGAAAAAATAGAGATCAGAACACATTGTTATCCGGACAACTAAATTTAGGTGAAATAAACATTAGGAGAAGTAGAATTTGAGGAATTTTCATGCGCCTCTCTTGAAGAATTAATAGATAACCTTCCAAGAGAGAGAAATATGACTGTATAACATTTTTCCCACTTTTACTACTTTTTTTAATTTTCGAAATTTTGTATAATCATGCAAGTTTACACACGCATCACCTGATGTATAATTTTAGATTAATCGTTAGTATTTACTTTATGCTGTAAACAGAAAACGCCCGGAAAAAATGTATTGTTGAAATGAAAAAGTACTGAAAAATCGAATCATTTTTCTTTTTTTTCTTTTGGAAAAATATTATTTCGCCAATATGTTTGGTTCCTTTCCAACGATATTTCGACGCCTCCATTCAATATAAGGCTATGTGCTGACAGCGCAGTGTATGAGACTATGCGCTGTGTATAAGCATAGGGAATAGTCTCATACAGCGCGCTGTCAGCACATAGACTCATATTGAATGGAGGCGTCGATTTGTGGCCAGATCAAGGATAAATATCGTTATTTGAGCTATACATTTTTTCTGTATGAGATTTTTGAAATTTTCCCTAAAAAAACTAAATAGAGGGAATATATCAAAATTAAATAGAAACTCTACACGAAAACAATTTGTGCAGAATGTCTAAGGAATTTTTAATTGTAATTGAAACATCTTTTTCATATTTGATATGGAATTTTGCGTAAAGTTTCTATAGAATCGATGTATTTTTTCCGTATGTCTTTACACTGGGAAAAACGAAGGGAAAATTCATACTAATCATATAAATGTCTACGCATTAATGTCGAATACATCAATGTATGAGCTTATAACGAGATGCTTCAAAAAAGATATTGGACATATTTTGACGTGAAATATGATTGTAATTTGGAATATCGAAATATTATAAGTAAATATCCTTTCTGTCATTCCCACCTTTACCATCCATATAGCTTTAAATGTCAATTTTTCCCAGTGTATATTTTGACAAAAGACAATGGTTTGAAATGAAATTCGAAATTGATGTGGCTCTATGTGTCTATTGCTGCAAGACTCTAAATTTAATTACTTTTTCATACTTAATGACTAGTTTAAAAGAGGGACTCTATTGGTTAGAAAAAAATTAGGAAGTACATAAAATTTAATTAAATATTGTATATATGTAGTACTATAATATTCTACACTATATAGTACTTTTTCTACTTTCCCTTAGTATCTTTATATCAAAACTATCTTTCCCTAACTCTCATATATAATATCTGAAACACTTTTTGTAAATTATTTAAAATTTACTAGAATAGAGTCCTATCATAACACAAAAGGTAATTAAATTTAGGACTAAAATTCCGGCAAAGGACAAGCTAACTCCATTGTATTAAATGATATATTCTATATTATGTATACAATATAAATACTATGTATATTAAATAACTATCCGTTGGTACATATCGTATTTAAGTGAAGGATGGAAGTATGTGGAGAGAAAACTGATTCTCATGGTAACTCTGAACGTCGAGGATGCTCTCGACACGGATCGATTCCGTGGAGAATTGGCTAATTAGACTTTAGATCGAAAGAGAATAAAATTGTTTTCATTCCCTTGAGCCGATTGTACAGACCTGGTGACTCAATTTAAAGGGGATAATACCCGGTATACAATAGGAATGTACACACTCACAACGAATGTAATAAAGAAGGTTTTTCGTTTTCTACGCACAGGCTGTTTTCTCTCATTAACAAAACCTCTTGTTTGCTTATCAAGATTTTCCAGCAGCCAACATTCCATTCCATGCTTTTTTTCAGGGCGAATTTTCTTTTTTTATTCCTTTTTTGACGGTACTTCACTCAAGTACGTTCATCATTTCGAGCTCCATCGTTCGACGCTTTGAATTTTTTACGCCGACGAATTACGCTCGTGGGATCCCAGGACGTTCGTTTGAAAATGAAATTTTCAAGTTTAATTTCGCGAAGGACGATCTTTGAAATCAAGCAGCTTTTCAGTGGCAAATGATTTATCAGAGAGCTGAAAGTAAAATGCATAAGCGTTCAGACGGGATGACATTTAAATGGACGTGAATTAAAAATGAGACGAAATTGATAATGAATCTAATTTGCGATTCATTCAAGGAAAAATAGGAGTTTATGCCGTCATGAATTACCGACCACACCCTATGTATGTATTTTTCAGTTTTTTTTTTCAATTTTTAAACTAAATAAAATGTCTCTTTGAAATTTTGGAGAATGAAAAAAAAAATATCACATCAGATTATGTCGCGAGATTTTGTTTTCAAATTTCCAGATTTCCCGGATAGGAATTAACGTTTTCACCGGGTTTTTCATGTTATATTGTGTCTCAATTTCTCACGTCATTATTAGTTAAAAAAAGTACCAAAAATACTAGAAAATTTTACAAAATTAATACCATTTATCAGGATCGGTATGATATTAGCAAGATGATCGGTTTAAGGTAAGGTTCAAAGAAAATATTGATAAATTAAAAGTCAAAACATCACGTGTTTTAGAAAAATGATATTCTGAAGTTAGTACTAAAATCACTAAAAAAATGTACAAAATTAATATCATTTATGAGGATCGGTGCGATAGCAGCATGATGACCGGTTTAAGGTAAGTTTCAAAGAAAATATCACGAAATAAAAAATAAAAAAATCACGTGTTTCCGAAAAATGATGTTCTGAAAACAAATTTGAAACATGGCAAGACGAACATTTGAAGACATGTTAGTTTTAGTTTTAGTTTTAGGACGGGCGAGGAGCCCATGAAAAGCTCCTCTGGCGCTCAAGCTATACAGGCTATTGTGCCACACCCTTGCTTATTCGCTCTCAGCAGCCGACCCGAGACCTCTTGACGAAGTCTAGTATGTCGGCTACTGATCCTGTTGCAATTTCCTCTGGTTCCATAAAATGGGCCCCGAGGGTCTGTTGCCTGATTCCAGCCAATGCCGGGCACTGGCATAGTACATGCAGGGATGT
>JAABKJ010015000.1:0-10002 GCA_011634705.1 Andricus grossulariae
AGGGTGATCGAGGTGATCATAGGAGCAGATGCCTATTCGTATTTACTCCTCCCTAATATTCGTAAATTAACTTCTACCGCTCCTGTTGCTCAGGAGACCTATTTTGGTTGGATCTAATCAGGGAAAACTATAGGCAACTCATCAACAGCTGCCAGCTATGAATCTAAGACAGCCGTTGGAATGCATATTTTATCGAAGGAAGATGTGACTTTCGATCTTCAAAAATTTTGGGAGGAACAAGAGATATCCTCTAAAATCGTGCTGAAAGCTGATGTTTAGAAGTGTGAGGATTTCTTCGTTTTCACTCATTCTCGTACACATGAGAAGGGAAGGTACGTGTTTCGGCTTCCGATGAAGCGCAATTTGCAGTCGTTCGGAAATTCATATCGTCCAGCTCTTCGAATTTCGCATTGCCAGAAGCGTCGCCTCGCGCGTGACGTGACTCCCTTCGAAGCTTATGATAAGTTCCTTGAAGAGTATCTCATTCTTGGTTACATGGTTCCCGATGATGAGACTTCGGTTCGCTGCGATAGTGCTTGATCGTTTTACTTACCACATCATTGAGTTTGGCAGACATGAAGTACAACTACTAAGCTTCGAGTGGTCTTGAATGGTTCTCAGCGAAAAGAAGTTGGAATTTCGCTCAACGAATGCTTCCACGTTGAACCTACTATTCTACCCAACTTGATGGATATTGTACTGCGTTGAAGACTTCATGTCATCCATGTGTGTGCTGATATAGAGTAGATGTACAAACAGAGTCAGGTGAATCGAGATGACCAAGATCCTCAACTGATCCTGTGGAGAAAATCACCCGTGGACCCTGTTCAAACTTTTCGTCTCACAGCGGTCACATATGGATTATCGTGTGCACCCTTTCTTGCTCTTCTATGTCTACAGCAATTGGCAATTGATGAGGGGTCACACTATCCTCTTGCCACTAAAGCAATTCAATAAAATAACTACGTTGATGATGTAATCACATGTGCGGATACCTTTGATGAAGCCATACTTCTTCAGAATCAGTTACATCATCTGTTCAAAGTGGGCGGTTTTCCCCTTCGAAAGTGGATGTCAAATGATCCTGAATTATCAAAGAAAATGCGAGAAAAACATAAGACATCATCGCAACTCAAGTCTCTTATAAATAAACAATCTGTCCAAATGCTAGGTCTCAATTGGACTCCAGAGAAAGATGTCTCTACATTCCATGTTGATCTGCCAGCTTGTGTGCCCGTCGTAACAAAGCGATCAGTTTTCAGCAAGATAGCTCAACTTTTTGATCCCCTAGGGTGGTTGAGCCCAGTGATTATTACAGCCAAGATCTTCATACAATTGCTGTGGCTCTCGAAGATTTCTTGGGACGATCACCTTCCGAAAACGGATTACAATCGATGGGTTCGTCTTCTGGTTCCTACGAACTACACGGATTCTGCGATGCCTCGGAAAAAACTTACGCCGCTTCTGTCTACCTTCTCGTCATGTCCATTTCTGAAGAATCTGATGTGTCACTCGTGGCTTCTGAATCCAAGGTGGCTCCCGTGAAGCAGTTGAGCTTACCGCAAATTGAGCTATGTGGAGCAGTTCTATTGATGCACTTGATGCAGTATGTGCAACAGGCATTCAAGTTAGATGTACCTGTACATTTATGGTGCGATTCAACTGATACTCTTGACTGTATTAAAGGACATCCCACGAGATGGGAGACCGTCATATCAAATCAGGTGTCTGAAATTCAAATGACGCTTCCTTCAGCACACTGGCATTATCTACTATCAGCGAGTACACAGCGAGTAACAGCCACCATCGTTCCAGTATTGTGGGACCTTCTCCATCGATTTTCTACATCGAAGAAACTTCTGCTAAGTACAGCTTGGTATCTCGTCGTAGAATGATCAAAACATTATCCAGTGACTGTGAAGTGCTGTAAAGTCTTCTGAACGCCACATTCTACGAGGCCTCGGGGATAGAACTTTGACCTTCGAGGAAATAAGCACATTTCTTTCTAAGTGGAGGCTTGTTTGAATTCTCGTCCTCTGCAAGCCATGTCTGATGACCCTGAGGACCTCAACGCGCTCACTCCAGGAAATTATTTAATGGGAGCGCCTCTGGAAAATATACCGGAGCCGAATTTGCTTAAAATGCCTGTCACTCGCTTAACTAGTTGGCAGCTTGTTCAGTAAATACAGTAGCATTTCTGGCACCGGTGGTCATCTGATTACCTGAAGGAACTGCTACCCCGACCCAAACGGAGATCAACCTGTCCATCGATGGAGATTGATGACATAGCTGTCATTCGAGATGAGAACCTTCCAACCACCAAATGGGCCTTAGGCCGTATCATCAAACTACATCCAGGATCTAACGGTCATGTGCGTGTAGTGACTCTTCGCACCAAAGGTGGTGTTTTGGAGAGGCCAATAGTGAATTTGTGTCTCCTGCCGCGGGCAGTTAAAGAAGTGGTATGATTTTTTGTTTGTTTACAAGTCGATTGACTTATTTTTATCATCTTTCAGTTTCTGTGGTATATCATGAACGCATGTATGAGATTATCCTTATTTTTCATTTCGTCCTAATGAAGTGGGCGGAATGTTCGAAATTCACTGATTTATTTATTCTCAAAGTTGTTTATTCTGAACTATGTTTTATCTATCATTATTTATTTTATTATCTGTTAATCTATTCATTCTCAAACGCTTCAAATGTTATCCTCTTACAAATATCATTTCTTATATTCTAATTTTATGATTACTTTCTCTTCCATATGATTCACTCTATTTGCAGTGTATTGTATTTGAGGCAAGTAGACTTGCTGACTGTGTGTGAGTGTGTGATTCAACACTTCAGTCGTTGTTGCACAAAAGAACACCAAAGAGCCTTGATTCTTCTTTTCGTGAATCTAGACGGGCTAATTAATCATTAGTATACCTGTACTTATTTTTTTTCAACAAAGACGGCTCTGAATGAAGCATTATTAGTTGGTTTTACCTTGTGCATCAACTCATTGGATCACGTTCTTTTTAATACCATACCTAAACGCTATTAAGAATAAATTACCTAAATCTACTTCACAGTTTGACAAAGTTTTTATATTGTTGAAAATTCGTAGACAGAAAGATTCTACCTGAAGGAACGATTCTCGTAAACATTTCAAAGACATTAAAGCCACTGTTCTAAAGTTCTTGATCTATTTTTTTTAGCCATTCCTCAATGAAGATGAAAATATATCAATTATTAAGTATTGTACAATGCAATTCGAGCAAACTTTAGAAGTATATGGTAGACATAACTTGTTAGATTATATATTTCGAGGTGGATACCGAGCACACTTTTAATCTTATAGGCTGCCTGGGTTGATTGCTTTTTCTTGTTCCACAGTTTTGACGTCTGAGAAAATGTGCAGCAAAATACTGTTTTGAACTGCTTATCTTCTAGATCTGTTTCTGCGTCCTTGACGGCTACAACGTTTAGAGCACGAATTCCTCACCTATAATGCGGAGAAAGAGTTAAAAGATTTTTATTTCCATTATTGTCAGGCGACTCCAGGATGCTAGTTAAAGAGTTAAACTCGATTTTTAAATCGTCATCAGCTCCTCCATCTATCCCTTGTCCCGAAACATTCTGAGAAATAACATTTCCATGAGTGTTTGAAAATAAATAATTGAACAAAAATTGTGCACTCAAAAAAGAGTTAACAATTTGGTATAAATTATTATTTATTAGGATGCGATATCTTTGTTGTATTCGTAAGAAACATTAAAAATTTGAAAATTAAAATTTTTGGACAAATGACACAAGCTACGAAAAAAGATGAGACAAAATTTGTTCACCTGAAAAAGGGCTATAGATATTTCATGAATAATTTGTTGATATGAAGCTTAGGTTTTGTTTCAATCGTAAAAATCAATATTAGTATTTGAAAATATACTTTTGAAAAAAGTAAAAAAGCCACAATTACATTATATTTCACAACAATTGTTGCCCAAATTATATCCACAGATTTTTTACAAACCAGTTTCTTACTTCTAATTGAAAAAAATTAATTCTCAATAAAAAATGCAATAGGTGAAGTATCACACAAAATAGATGTCAATTTTCAATAAAACAACATTTCAAATCCAGCGAAGAGCCTAATTTTCATCGCAAGTGGAAAAAGTTATATTTTTAGTTCAAAATTTTTTTTTTTTCTCATAAAAACATTTTGCTTGTGATTTAAAGCATTCAAAAAATTATTGTCAAAAATGGGATGTGGCAAATTATAATGAATTTTATCTTAAAATATAAAGACCTGCCTGTTGACGCCACAAAACGTTTTTCTTGTGGCTGTTTTATGATATATAAATATAATTATCTCAGACGGACAAGGTTGACACCTAGAATCAATAAGATAACGATTTAGATACCATACATGGATGTATGTGCTTTCAGTCTGACCCTACGGTGCGATTTAAATACAAGAATATTCTCAAGATACATTTTTAACTACATTCATTATTATCGCATCATTCAGAATTTTAATCATCGCAAAAAATGGGGATCGTTTCTACACTAATGTTTTTCTTGGCAGTCATCTTTAATTCTATTGGTGAATTTAATACTATAATATATTTTTATAATTTCGAGAACCCTTTTTACCGTTAATTAAGAAACGATTTGCATGACGCAATTTGCGTATCATCCCAATCGCTATTCTTTATCACCGTCTAAAGTTTCAAACATGTGCCACACGAGCGAAAAATAATTCCCCTGTATTTTCTTCAAATCTGATAACTCTTAAAAGTGGCCTACTCTTAGTATTTTGTACTTTTAAAATAAATGTAACCCTCTGTTTCTTCCTGCAGAGATAAATTCACAGTTCGACTGCTTACCTAATGGCGAACCTATTCCCGGTGTTCCTCATAGCGGACAAGATTCTTCTTCTTCTGATGGTCAACATTTTCGTGACAGGTCTCTTTTTTCCCTTGAGCCTTCTCTTCGTGCCAGATCCACGTCTCCTCCAGCCAATGCCATGTGCATGACTACACCTAACTCGCTGATTGCTTCTTCTGACGGACATATATGTGGATTGGACCAACTTGATTTTATTCGGCTTACTTCCAAGAAGAATCCGCAACGGCAATTCAAACTTCGAAGATACACTTTTCCAGCGAATAAACCAATTCAGATACTCGCAAAAAATAGTTTATTTATGCGCATGCCAACCCAAGAACAAATTGTGTTATCAACATCCGATGGTGACGTCTTTGCAATATTAGAGAGTATTCATTATCTTGCTGGAATATATACATATAGTCCGCGCATTCAGGCCAAGGCACGGGCAAAAATAAACATCGAAAGTGACACGGTTACACCATTGACCCCAGATGAAATCGCGGAAGTTCCAGTAGGCTCTAGACGTTTAATCTTATCGTATTTCACAGTAGAGCGTTTGCCTAATTGTGACTCTATTCCTGTTGTTCCACATGGCAGTTCGCCTTCTTCTTCTGACACACAACATTTCCTTGCCAGGTCTCCTTCTGCAGATTTCAGATACATATTTCCAAATACCAGGCTTATTAATTCACGCGATGGACAGATATGTGAACTTGACCAACTTGAATTTATTCGGCTTACTTGCAAAAAGAATTCACAACGGCAATTCAAACTTCGGAAATACACTTTTCCTGTGAATAAAACAATTCGAATACTCGTACGACGAGGTTCCTTTAGGCCCATATCAACGCAAGAAAAAATTGTTTTGTCAACATTGGATGGTGACGTCTTTGCAATATTGGAGAGCAGTAATGTTCTCGCTGGAATATATACTTTTAGTCGTCGCACTGGACAACAAGCACGGGCAAAAATAAACATAGAAAGTGGCATTATTACCTTATTGACCAAAAATGAAATTACGGAAACTCCAGTAGGCACATCACGCCCAATCTCACTATATTATATAGTAAAGCATATCAACCACAATCTGTGACACTACTAATCCAATACAAAAATAATTTCAAACTGAAATATTAAATTGTTTGTGAATCGACGTCGTTTCAAAATGTTGGAAGTAACTGGTGATTGCAATTAATAATAAAACTTTAATGAGTTATGGTTCCCGAGGCTTCAATTTGTTGCCACTGTCCCAGACAGTCTATTTTGAAAGAAAATAAAAATAACTTATGTTTCTTTTCCTTACGGAAATATTTTTTAAGGAAAATTATTATACGTTTAGCAGTGATAAAACATATGTTCTTACAGTGTTAGATAATGATAAGGGTAACAAAAGTACTTTCGTCAATGAGTAACAAATTGGTAACTGGTTACATTGTTTTAATAAAAGTAATTGTAAAAACGTTAGAAGTTCTGAACGTAGTTTCTGGTGTTTTATGAAAGCAATGCGTTTTATTGCTCTTGCAACTATACTTTCATTTCCTTTTTAGTGAGGGATGGAAAAATCTTAATGCTGAATTTTCTTCCAAAAGTCAAGAAATTCTTCATAATAATAATAATAATATTTAAAGTAGTGCAGAGTACGTGTAAGTGCATCTTTTTCTTTTAAAAGTGCATTAAATCCTGACGAGCGCGCAGCTTGTAAGAATACCGACTACCCTAGAGATAAAGGAGATAATCATTATAATATAAATACGATGGACCAGCGTGGTCTCGATTGCTTTGATTGAACAGATCAACTGAAGGACGGCCTGCCAAAGTGCTACATACTGAGGCCAACCGCGGGCTGGCACCCAGTAGAAGAAGAGCAATGATTTCGGGCTATGAAAAACATTACCATCCAGGTTTCTCTCAATCTTGAAAATCTGGCTCAAGTAGATGACGCGCTTCCTGGGGATTTTTCCGAAGTGTCTGACCTCTGGACCATCAATTATGGTGTGTATGATGCAGCGAGAACTTTGACGGATGCAGAAAGTAAAACAAAACTAATGGCTGATCATAAGATCAGAAGGCACATGCATCAACTCAACACAAAGCTATGCTGAACAAGACAGAACGCTTACGGGATTTAGTGTGCGATTGACCACACAACATCTGGTAGGAAGTTCACTGGCAGGGTCCGACAGTTCGTACGCGAAACAAGGATTTATGATCAAATATTTAACAAGTTAAAGCTGCTAACCATAAGGCAGCACATTGTTGACAAAAGACAAGCAATGTCTGAGGATTGGTCAGGAGTTTTTCTCTGACATATTTCGAATTTTCCGAAATATTTCAATGACTGTATACCACCTGCAAGAACCAGGGAAACTCGAGACATTTTGAAAAAAAAGTCTACGAAGTCCAGCATCCATTGGTGGAAGAAATTTCCTTTAGCCCACTAGAATCTGCCCTGCATTTCATCTCACTTCTCAAGTCGTAAGAGCCTATTCCGGAGTAGCTAGTGAAAGGACCCACAGTGCTTCTCTCGAAGAAAGGCAACTTGTCTAACCTGAGCACTACGGGCGAATTACATTTCTGAAGAAGCCCTGTCAGGTCTTTACAGCCGTCCTGAATAATATGATTCATCGGGCAATCGGACCTGTGTGGTGAGATATGTACAAACAACAAAGCTCAAGAAAGGCCTAGCAGGATATCTAGAGGACCTGTTAATCGAACGGTGCATCTGCAAGGACGAAGAATTCTGCCAGCGCTATCTGTCAGTAGTTTGGATTGAATATCGGAAAGCATGATTGAATCTCTCATAGACTTATCATTTGTTTGTTGGAAAGCTTGAAGGTTCATCCACAAATAGTGAGATCCACAGAGGATCGATACCCTTTTGAAAAATGACGCATTAACTATCTCATCTGGAAAACATTCGGGAAAACATCGTGTGATAATTAACACTGTCAATTTTTTGGAGTGGCTTCTTTGAGGGTGACACCATGAGCCCTCTCCTTTTTCGCTTTTGTCCACTAAAAGGCGGACTGAATTTTTAGAGCTCAATAAGGCGGTTCGATTTTTCTTTTAATTTCTTATTGTCTAAAATGGTCAACTTTACGACAATCGTCTATAAAATATTTCAATATAAACAATACAAGTTCTTTGCACAAGATGTGATTTACTCAACTGTTTGCCTTTTCTCTCATTGACCACTTTTAAAATTGATGCCCTAAAATTGTAAAGGACCTTTCAAGAAATAGAATGAGCTTTCGTAAATTTTAATTGAATGAAAATCATATGATTTTTGCCTGAAGCGAATTGTGCTTCTTGAATATTCATTAATTTTAGGTTAAATGAACGCTTTTTAACAAATTTTTGAACAGTTTCAAGTAGTATTAACGTTTTTCACAAAAAATCGGTTAGCTTGCAGAAAATTCATGAGATTTTGACAAAAATGTACAATTCTTAATAATTTTCTGTTATGTTTGTGTTTTTCGTTGGGAATTATTGGTATCTTTAATACAAAATTATTACATTTTGAAGAATATGTTCCATCTTTCAAAAACTGTAGGTTTTGTTAATGTGCTTCATCTGAAATCGGTATCTTTTACAGAAATCAATAAATTTGAATCCACTCAATTTGTTTAAAATAAATTATATATCAAATATTTCCAAGAAGATTCAGAACTTTTCAACCCTTTCAGGTTATGTCGGTGTTTTACACTGAAAAACGGTCTTTTTAGTAAACAAACATTTTATTTCGAAGAAGATTGAAACTTTTGTTCAAATGAAGGTTTCAAGCTAATGACTAATTTTTTATCAATTAATTAATTAATTTAACGCCATGATAACGTTTCTCACCTAAAATCGGGTATTTTAAACAAAAATAATAAAATGTTGGAGAAGATTGACTATTTTGGAACAATTTAAGGTTATACTAACCCTTTTTACAGGAAATCGGTTTTCAGGTTTCTCTTAATCCCTAAATTTATACCATAAATCGGTTATTTCAAATGAAAATCAGTTAACTTAACAATTGAACTTAGAAAGTTTCGGCACACAATGGTTATTCATACACTCTTTAAATATGTTTACGATGTAAAATTGACGAAAACCTTTATTACACTGCAAGGTAAAGAAATAGTTTTAAAAATATCAAAAAAGATTTTAGCTTAAGAATCCTTAAAATAAAATCATATAGCAACGTACTTTTGATGAAAAATTTTTATTGAATTTTTTTGTATGAAAAATTTCAGTTTAAGAAATTGTTTTTAAATAAAATTTATTCTTTTTTTTTAATTGAATTTTCTGTTATCATTACAAAATTTTGCAAAATCACACGATATTAAGAGTTGTGGTGCAAAGATTTTTCAAACTCTCATTTTTTGGCACAATAATTTGATAAAAAAAATTCAATGAAATCTAAGTTCAAAGTTCTAAATTCTTGAAAATTCATTTGTTTTTTTGTGAAACTTAATTTTTTCTACCAAAGATTCAACGTTTTAATTAAAACTCTAACTTTTTTGTAAAAAATTGAACTAGTTGGCTGAAAGTTCATGCATTTTCATAAGATATTTATATTCTTGCTTGAAGATTCATCTTTTTGAAGAAAAATTTAACTATTTTGTTCAAAATTCGTTTTTTTTTTAGGTGTAGATTAATTTTGTGCAGGAAATTTAACAGTTTAGTTACAAAGTAATTTTTTTGGATTAAAAGTCATTTATTGTGTTGATAATCAATTTGTCTTTTTTGTTTGAAAATTTAACTATTTGGTGGGAGATTAACTTTTTTGTTAAAAATTTCATTCGACATATATGCAATTTCTAACAATATTTTTAAATATTCTCAAGAATGTTAGGAATATTATATTCATATAAACTTAAGCACAAATGAACAAATACACCTAAAAAGTGAATAGTTATTTGAAATTTTTGTCCTATATGACTTTCAATTAAAATTACAATAATTGCTACTCTACAGATGTGAATGAAGTTTTGTAAATATTACTTTCAGAAGCAGATTTATATTTTTATTTATTTTATTCTATATATATAGAAGACTTCGAGAAACAAACTATATTCGTGATCGAATTCTCGGCTCCTCCCGAATACAACATCACTGCCAAGGAGAAAGAAAAGGAGGAAAGGT
>JAABKJ010015001.1:0-10002 GCA_011634705.1 Andricus grossulariae
AAAATTTGAAATATTTTAAGAGGTTCCAAAGATTTTTGCGGGGTTCCAAGGGTTTCAAGGAAATTTAAGAGATATAAGGAAATTTAAAAATGAGTCACTAGATTTCAAAGGATTTCATGTGATACTAATTCATGTTCACGAATTTCAAAGGATATCAGATGATTCTAATGGGATTTCAAAGATTTGAAGTGATTTAAAGAGATTTCAAAATAAGGCGAAGGATTTCAAGGGATTTTAAAGGATTTCATGCGAAAACAAATTATTTTCACAAAGTTTAAAGGATATCGGGGGATTTTAATGGGATTTCGAAGATTTGAAGTGATTTAAAGAGATTCCAGATGATTTCAAAACATATCAGGAAATTCCAAAAAACTTCCGAAGATTTTAAAGGATATAAAGAAATTTTAACAGATTTTAATAGATTTAAGGGTGTTTCGTTGACTAAACAGAGTTTTAAAGGATTTTGGAAGATTTCAAAGATTCCAAGGTTGTGAAGGGATTTTAACGGATTTTAAGAAATATAAAGGGGCTTCGATGATTTCATGGGATTTCATTGAAGGATTTCAAAGATTTTAAGAGGTTTCGAGGATTTTTGCGGGGTTTCAAGGGTTTCAAGGGAATTTAAGAGATATAAGATTTTAAAATAAGTCACTAGATTTCAAAGGATTTTATTTGATACTAATTTGTTTTCACGAATTTCAAAGGATATCAGAGGATTTTATTGAGATTTCGAAGATTTGAAGTGATTTAAAGAGATTTTAACATAAGGCAAAGGATTTCGAAGGATTTAAAAGGATTTCATGCGATACCGAATTATTTTCACGAAGTTTAAAGGATATCAGGGGAATTTAATGGGATTTCGAAGATTTGAAGGGATATAAAGAGATTTCAGATGATTTCAAAACATTTCAGGAAATTTGAAAAATTTGCGAAGATTTTAAAGGATAAAAAGACATTTTAACGGATTTCAATAGATCAAAAGGGTTTTCGTTGATTGAACGGGCCCTCAAAGGATTTAAAAAGATTTCAGAGATTTCAAGGGGTCAAAATATTTCAAAAGATTTCAGAACATTTCAAAATATTTGCAAAGTTTGCAAAGGATTTTAACAGATTTTAAGAGATTTGAAGCGGTTTCGATGATTTCACGGGATTTCATTGAAGGATTTCACAGATTTTAAGAGATTTCAAGGATTTTTGCGGGATTTAAAGAGATTTTAAAATAAGCCACTAGATTTCAAAGGATTTCATGTGATACTAATTTATTTTCACGATTTCCAAAGGATATCAGGGGATTTTAATGGGATTTCGATGATTTGAAGTGATTCGAAGGGATTTCAGATGATTTCAAAAGATTTTAGAAAAATTTACAAAAATTTGCGAATATCTCATAGAGTGTAAGGGGATTTTAACGGATTTTAACAGATTAAAAATTGTTTTAGAGATTTTGAAGAAATATACACGGATTCTATAGGATTATATAAGAAATTTCTTTAAGAGTTTCAAAGATTTCAGGGACTTTAGGAGACTTAAAATTTTCAAGATTTCAAGGGATCTCGTAAGATCTTGAAATATTTTACAGAATTTCAATCATTTTACGCGATTTTTCGACATTTTAAGGTATTTCCACAAATTCTAAAGGATTATGAGGAATTTCAAAAATTTCTTCGTATTTGGATTTCATTTCAATTTAGGATTTCAAGGAGGTTTCAATTTTTAGAGGGTTTTAATAAATTTCTAGGTATCTGAATCGTTTTAAATGGATTTCAAGAGATTTTTTTTTATTTCCATTGTATTGAACATATTTTAAAGAATTTTTATAGAATTTTAAAAATATTTAGGGTTTTAAAATTTTTTTTAAAGAATTCATAGGATTATAAAGGATTGGAAAGATTTCCAGGGGTTCCGCGAGATTTCATTAAATGTCTACACCAGATTTCAAGAATGATTTAACTCCTCGACTCTTTATTCATGAGTTGTATCTAATATAAAACATTACATAATAAATAAAAAAGAATATACTACGTATAATAATATTATAGTACAAAAAGTAATCACAACAGCCATATCAGGTGTTAATGAGCATATTAAAATAAAATTATTTGGAAAGAGGAAACTTACGTAAGCAATGCCTTTGAGTCGTTATAAAAAAGAAGTATTTGTAAGTATTGGATTTATTACTTTTTCCGCGTATAAGTATTGAAAATTCAATAAGTTTTCACGAAAGAAGTACTAGATCCTATACTTACCAATACTTCTTTTCCATAAGGGTTCTTTGTCGATTAATAATGTTATCACAATTCTTATGATTTGCATATCATAAACTTGAAGATAATCTGCCAGAACTCGTAACTTTATTACTTACACAGAGAAAAAAAAATATTATTCACTCTTAGATACGAGATATTTATTATTTAGTACCGAAGAGACATTTATCGCTTTTCAATTCAAAAAAAGGAGTTATATTCATGAAGGATAAAGAAGTTTTCAAGGCTAGGTACACTAATCTGGCTTTAAATTAGGATCAAGAGAGATATAACCGAGAATATAATAGTAGAACCCTATATTTAAGCTTTCCTCGGAAATCGGCACTACTACACTCAAGCATAATTATCTGAAAAATATACGAGCTATAAAATAATTTACAATCAGCAGAAAGTTATTTTCACATTAAAGTAACAGGGCATAAAGTCATTCAAAACATATTCCGGCACGTGTACCGCAAAGCTTACCAATTTGAAAACTTGAATAAATGTTTTATTTAAGATCGAAATGAAATCGACTATCTTATGAATAACTGTATGCAAAGAAAAAAAGAGCATAAAAAGATTCACGATTCAAGAATTAGACTTCCAAAGCTTCCATTTTTGCTCATTAGAGACGAATACCAATTTACACCTTCTCATCAGGGATTATTTATAGGAAGACTAAAGTTATGAAGTCTTAATATAATACCTTGAAAAAAAAAGTTTGATAGACATTAATTAGATGGTGATTTAGTGTAATATACTCCGTGTAATTGGAAAAAAAAAGATTTTTCCATAAAAGAATTTTTTTTACTTGTAAGCAAAAGAAATTACTTTATCCAATTAATAACACTGTCCCATACTTTGTTACATCCTGAGAGATCCATTTTTGAATGTATAGCTTTTTTTTCTCTCTATAAATAACATTTCCATGAATTTTATATTTTTCTGTTTTTTCTTATGATAAAGGATTTTAACATCATTCCAATTGAAGTCGTGACCATGTGCAATTGTATGCTTAGAAAGGACTGAATATGATATCTAGGACTTCTATGAAAATTATTTTTATGTTCATCTTTCCTTAATCTAATTTTCCCATAATTAAAAAGAACAACAGTGTTAAACGTAATATAATCTTCCCTACTTATTTCATTTTGATCAATGTTTTTGTTCTTCATATAATTTATTCTAGTATGCACATGTTTTTCAATATAATCAAAGGAGTAATGGTTAAGAAAAAGAATTTATTTACTATATTGTCATATTATATATTATATTATATATTTATTGTTTTTGTTATTCATATAACTTATTCTGTTATGCATATGTTTTTCAATATAATCAAAGGGATAATGGTCAAGAAAAAGAATTTATTTACCTAGTTTAATATTTTTTCATGGTAAACTTGATTTGATCATTTGAGGGTTCTATCAATCGAATTCATTATAAATCCTATCTTGTTCTGAATAAAGTGATCAGAGAGAAAACTAAGTGTTGAAAAATTATTCAAAATTTGAGCAAATAGTTTCTCTATGACAGTCTATGATAATGTGTCCTTCATCAGTTTTAATTGAAGTCATCATTCTCTAAATCCTTGAAATTTCAACTAACATAGGATACGAAACTGATACTATGTGAATTCCAAACCTTTTTTTATAGAAATTATCATTAAATTTGGAATATACCAAATGAAAAACATTATATAGCATCAAGAAATTGTTTTTTAGGAATTATGATATAAATTTTGATCAAATACCATCGTTTTTTTATGACGATTTCAACTCTTTCATAAGGAATCTTTGGAAACATGGCTATTTCATGAATAGAGACAAAAATGTAATCAGAAGGTATTGTTACATGATCAATTATATTTAAAAAGGCATGACCTTTATTTAAAGTTTTCGAGATTTCGATGGATTTTTCAATAGTTTTGCACAATAACTATTCCAATTTTCTAGTTGGAAAAGCTATTTTCGAAATAATGGGATTATTGGGATTGAAATAATCATGAATGATAATAATTGGGATTATTAAAAATCAGTTGAAAACTATCTTCATCATTTCAAATATGCAACATTTTCTTATACCTTCCTTTGGCAATTTGCCTTTGTACACAAATTTACATTCAAAATATTTTAAGTAAATTATTCCCCTTATAAGCAATAGAGTATGATACCAATTTTTAGATATCTTCGAATACCTCCGCATGCCGTCCAAATTTGTAAACATTTGAAGGAATCTTTATCATTTACTAATTTCTGTTAATCAATTTTTTTATCAAATCTGAAAATAATGCACCTTGAAAGCAATTTAATAGATTTACATAAATCCTGTATGAAGTCTGAATAATAATGATAAACCTGATTTTTTTATCAATACTTGAAGTTGTTTTATAACTTAAATTTGAAATCTTCACATATATATATTATTATTTTTTTAAATTAATGGAACGAAATCCTGGAAAATCTCCCGCACATTGTTGTTGAATAACTGATGGGTTGCATACTACGCGAATATGACATCCAGTGGCTTATTTCGGTTTGTTCTTTCAAATTTTATAAAAGTTTGCAAATCGCAATTTCCAAATAAGGAAATTTAATTCCAAGAAATTATTTCTAAAAGAGAAAATTTGAATTTTAAATTATTTTTTTTATAATAAAGGCAACTTGTTGACTCTCTGGGAAACTTTAAAATAATTTAGGCTTTATATTAGAAAAATATTATTTTTAAGCTTTAAATATTTCAATATATGTCAAAAATGAATCTGGAAGATTTTGAGACAATTTCTTTAATGTTTGCAGGAACAACTTCAAATTTTTTCAAAATAAATTTTCTAAGTTTTAAAAGCTTTGCAAAAATTCAAGAATAATTTAAAATTTCAATAGTTTTCAAAACATTGTAAGCAAAATTTAGATTTTTGAAAATTTGTAATAAAAAATTTGAAAGATTTTTAAGAATTTTGAAATGTTTTAAAAGAATAAAATTTTCTATTAAGATTTCTGGGAAATTCTTTGATGATTTTTCTATTTAACAAAATTTATTTTTAAAGAATATTAAAAGATATTTCACAACAATTCAAAAGATTTTGAAAATTGTTCAAAAAAGAATCTGGAAAACTTTAAGCAATTTTTTTAATTTTGCAAATTTTTTTCAAAATTTTTCGGAAAAATTTGAATAACTTTCAAAGATACTTATATGTTTTTAGAAAATTTCTGAAATAATAAAAAATTGGAAAGTACTTCAGAAAGCCTAAGACAAAAGGTAGATCTTTAAAAATTTGAAAAAATTTTTTTTAAGATTTCTAAATATTTTAAAAGGTTTCAAGATAATACAAAAATGTTTCTAACATACCGTGAAATATTCAAAGTGATTTTTTATTTTTAATAATTAATTTTAGGAGAATATTTACAACAGAATTCTTAAACATTACAAAAGATTTCCGAAGTTGTACAATTCTGTAAGATAAATGAAATTCTTAGAAACTTTCTAAATTCTGTTTTCACATAACTGAAATCTTCAAAAAAAAATTTTAATTTTCTTGCGAAATCTAGAACAATTATATTTGTATAACCCTAAAGAAAATAACACACAGAAATTAAAAAAGGATTCTTTACTTTGTATTAGAAATTATTTCTCTCTTCAAATTATAATTCTCCGACGATTTTTTTTCATTCTTGACTAAAAAACCTTTTTTGTTTGAAAAATTGTTCATTGGGTTTGATAATTCATCTCTTTTGGTCAAAATCTAATCTTTTCGATTAAAATTTCAAATTTTATGTATTACAATCTTTTTTTAGTTGATGATTCAAATATATATTTGAAAATTCGATTTATATTAACTATTAAATTTTTTTGTTGAGAATTCATAATTCTATTTGAAAATTTGTCTTTTTTAATAGAAAATTCATGTATTTGGTCGAAAAATCAACTATTTCGTTAAAAATTAATTTTTTGTCGTAAATTGGTATATTTGGGTTAAAAAATTTAATTATTTTGTCGGAAATTCGCCTTTTTGCAAATATTCAATTTTGTCTGGTTAAAAATACAACTGGTGAAAAATTAATGTTTTTTTGGATGAGGATTTAAATATTTTATAGCGAATTTTATTCTATTTTGGATTTTGATTATTTATTTAAAGATGAACTTTTTGTGTAAATTTTGATTTGAAATATCTGAAATGTTTGAAAATCTTTTGGAATTTTCTGAAAAATCTTAGCAAAGGGTATTTTTAATAAAAAATTATTACCAATAGTAATTCGATAATTGGTATTTTAAACAAAAATCATTATAGTTTAAACAATGTCTTCATAATTTTTTATAATTTTTGACAGTTTCAGGTTATATTAACGTTTTTCACAGGTAATCAATTATTTTGAACGAAATTCATTAAATTTTAAAGAAAATAGAAAATATTTATTATGCTATTTTGATGTTGAGAAGGTAATAATATTTTTCAAATTTTCGAATTCTAATATTCTTTCTAAAATAGCTTTTAGAATTACTGTCAAGATCTTATTTTATAACAGCAAAAATGTTTCTGTTTCAGGTGAGTTCCATTTATTGAGATTTCACACACTTTCTGTAAGTTATTTAAACATATTTATAAATTTAATATTACAATTTTTAGCTTTGTCAGCGTTTTAGAAGTTAAATCTGTTATTTTTAACTAAACGCATTAGGTTGAAAAGAATATTTATAATGTCGAACAATTTTTTGTTATGTTATGTTAGTGTTTTTCAGCCGAAAATTGTATAATTATTCTGAAATTATGATATCAATTTTCATCAATTATCAAAAATATTATCATTGCTTTTCTTTCTATTATTTTAGAAAATATATACTATGAAGAAGAAAAATGTTCTATTGTTTATTTTCTTTACAGTGCACTTTAAAAATCATAGGTATGATAAAAATGTAAGCGTAATCTGACGACAGTACTTCATTAGTATGCATTTTAGGCTTCAAAAAATCAAAACATGAAAATTACAACTGATCCTGTTCCCAAAATATATCCATATCAAAATTTCGGTTTCCTAATCATATTCAATATGGTAACCATACACGTAAAATGATCATTATTGAATCCAAAATGACACATATTTATGCATCTCAAACTTGATAATAGCCTGAACGCTATCAACTGGTTCCACTATTGGCAACTAGAAAATAACAATATGATAGTACATTTTAAAATGAGTTTAAAAACTACCTTCTTTGCGCTTTAATAGACAGCATTCGTTGTCAAGGTTTTGATCATTTCCTGATGTCCTGACATGGAATCTCTTTTGTCAAAAGAATCGTTATTGTAAATACTCAATGAGATTCTTTTTGTATAATCAAATGAATTGAAAATAATATAAGGAAATTCAAAAATGAAAATTTCAAAATATCTGAGTCCATGTTTCCAATACAAGAATACGTGGATATTAAGCAATACGAACATTCATATCAATTCCAGTATTTGTTCGTTTTGATATTGATCAAGAGAATGAACATAACTGGAATTTAAAATGAGTTTGTACGAAAACGTTCTTAAACAAAACTGAAACCCTAGTTTTTTCCGCCAATAGAAGTCCATGTAATTATTATATATGCTTATCAGGAATATTCAAGGGTCACATAAAAGTGGAGAAAGGTAGAAATCATGAACTTTAAGTATTTATTCATATTGATGAATCTAATGGACTTTATGGTGCTTCAGATATCACACAGCTGTCAAAAACTGGAGATATAATTAATGATTCAAGAAAATAGTTCATGATTCTTCTGGAACTCCTGCTAAATCCCGATAAAATGAGATACATGTCTTAGACAAACTTCCAGACAAACATCAAGATCAAGTCGTTACTTCAATATTAAAACAAATAATTGATGAGCATAGCGACAACATGATCATTGATCAGTCATCACCCAAACATAGAATTAAGTTTGAGTACTTTAGGTTCTAAATCAAGAGCAGCTTTGGACACAAAGAAGGAAATAAGAGATGTAATCTTCTTGCAGATGTACTATGGGTTAAAAGTCCGTACCATAATATTATATGGAACATGTTTCTGAAAAATCAAAAACACTACAAGATTACACAAAAAGGCGACGCTGAGAGGAAAAATTCCTGTTTTTTGGGCAGATGCTGAGGAACTTCTGAAACCTGGTTTGTAAGAGCGAAATATACTCAGCAATTACCTCATTAAATTAATAACTGGTGGTGGTCAAGGTTTATTTAAAAACCTGCATGACGATTCTCCCAGAAAAAGAAAACTATTCACCCGTGTCAGATTGTGGTGTTGATGACTCAGATCTGGAAACAGATTTAAATTTTCCTAGGAAAAGAGAAGGTGGTAGTACTGGTAAGAAAGAAAAAATCACACGTGTTCGGAAGTTGATAATGCTACCCATATAATGTACCTCAAATAAAAGAAACATATGAAACTATTATTCTCTTATTCAAATTAACTAAGCTCAACAACATTTCCTTCAAGGTTTTTTGAGAATTTGAACTTTTACCAATTGTTAAAGGTATGCAAGCTACAACATCAATGTATCCCTTTCCTTATTGTTTTGTGACACTCGGAAATCTGAAATATGGTCAGAATAAAGTGGTGCAAAGGTATGATAATGAACAGAACGATTTTGTCAGTAGAAGTCATGCAGAAATTCTCGAAATTCTGGATTTAAAACAAAAAAAAACTTTTTAATGATGATTACAATATGTCATTGATAAGCTACACATATAACAAGGGTATGCCAACTACTATGCTACAGTTACTTTTCAGCTATCAAAAATGGTACCAGTGGATACTGTTCAAGCTATTTTTGAGCTTGAGATGCACATATGATTGGTTAAGGGACACTGTGTCTAGTAAACCTAAAAAATAGACAAAGAAACGCAAAAAGAAATTAAGGCTTTTAACATGAATAAAACAAATTCCAAATAAACTCGATTAAATTCCCCGAGGAAATTTTTTTGTAAGATTTATTCAGTATTTATAGACTATAAATAACCCTTACTTGGAGATACTTTCTTATAAATAAATTCTCCCATTATTTTTAGAGTACAAGGTAGTGGTTCCGTAACTTGGAAAATTATATTATTTATCCCAGTCCAAGATGATGGTACATTTCTGATGTCTCGGCGTGTCCAATATCCTGAAGCTTTAATGCCGCGATGTAATCTCGTCGATAATTAGTCCTTAGAGCATATCCTTCTCACCGTTTTCTCTGCCTTATTCTGCCAACCCCTTCAGTATCTCTCAGCATACCCAGTATAATTTATGGGTGCAATAAAACGCAATAAAAAAAAGAGTGGAAAAGGGAAAGAAATGGCTACCGGTCATCTGCATGACGAGTAAATAGGTTCACATTAGCCGTGAAAACGCGGCAGTTTATATCGAAAGATCGCGAGATAAGTTGCCGACCCAAAGCCAACTATGCGGCGCTTATAGTCGTTGATTAAAAGTCAACTTAGCTCTTTCCGAGGACAGGATCATCCTCAATGGTAGAAGAAAAAAATTTTTTTAATTAAATAATTATTAGTCTTCTGAGATGAAAAAATTCCCATAGAGTAGATAATGACTATTTATTTATTGTCTTTACCCTATTTTTGAAAAATATTTTCCAATAATGTGAGTGCGTGAGACCCTCCTCACTAACTTCGAACATGATTCCCTTCATTCCGTGTCATGTCTAAAATCCATTAAAATCCTGTTTTTTAATAGACCAATTATTAGAAGTCTTTGATCGAAAATGATTTTTTTAGTAA
>JAABKJ010015002.1:0-10002 GCA_011634705.1 Andricus grossulariae
GATTCGTTGTAAACACAAATCAGGCCATCAATAACAAGCGCTCGCTGGTTGGATGAATAAATTCCTCCTAGTTAGTATCACCTCGGAACATTAGCCTTTACTACATTACTTTGGAAAATTTCCTCTTTCGTGTAAAGGTGCACTAATTTCTCTAGTGTTTTTTATCATGAGCGACGCCAATCCAATCGATTTAATGGATTTCCGCTCACATTAGGCATCCTTACCCGGCTTCGGAAGAAAAATTGCTTTAACCTCACTCCATGCTAACGAAGTGTATCATATTGTTAAGCACACTCGAAAGATGCCACTCAGTGGGCCCACCAAAATCTAAAATCATGAACTACCAACCTTTCTGTTTTTAAATGAGTGACAATAGGACTGGCTACCTCCCAATCTTAGATTTTTGCTCTAAAAGTTGTTTTTCCTGAGGAGTATGATTCATGGGCTGCCTCCTCAGTCATGTAATTCAACTATGAGTCCAGTTTGCCAGAAGGCAATCTGAAACTCTAAAAACTAGCAATCTCTTTTCCATGGTATCATTTTCTGTGCGTCCTCTTTTTGAATAGGAGAACTTCATGCTGTCACTTTTAGTGTAAAACAAATGAAGCTGGATTCCCACAAGTGTTCTCATTTTAGTACCACTCGAGACTCTTTTTTCTAAGTCTTATTCATTGCCTGAAATTAGCGCTGAAATAATACTTTTTTCTACATTGTCGTCTCTTCAGTTGACGTGATGAGTTACCCCTGGAGGTTTTCTGGAGTCTAATTGATTCCCTGACAATACCACGTCTATGAATCAGTGGCTGCTAGAGATCAAATGGAAGGTACGCTGAGCAAAGCACAATGGGCATAAAGAAAGAGCTTGGAGAAAAAACTCTTCAAACTAGAAAGAAACTAAACATTGAATACATTGTCTTCGTGATCATCGCATAATCAGATAAAAACATAGATTTTGCTACTATAATATCAAATCTGCTGAAACTTATATGGAAATTGGAAAACTTTAACTTAACAGAAGACAATAATCATAAGTTCATTTAACAGACTCATTACCCCAAAAAAAACCTCCACTTGGGAATGACCTTTCCTGCGAAGAGAAATATCAAGATGTCGTGATAAGGCCATTAGTCATTTCGTTTCTCATAGCTGGACCTACCTTTGCACGACACATGGCATTTTCAACCAAAAATGAAACGAATTTTCAACTAAAAATGAAACAAATTTTCAACAGAATATTTAAATTTTGAACTAAATAGCAGAATTTCTAAAAAAAATCAAGATTAATTCCGAACTAAAAATATATAGACATTCAAAAAAAATAAATTAAATTTGAACTAATGATAGTTGGATTTTCTGATTAATTTTGTTTTTTATTTCTGTTGAATTTTGAGTCTGAAGAATTCATTTACAAGTATTCTCATCTCATTAACAATTAGTTTCAACTTATCATTCATTGTTTGATTGACGGCCATATTATACTACATATAGTATTTAAAAATAGGAGGAAGGTAAGTTTAAGGGTAACATGATATTTGGGGGGGGGTTACTTTAATGTCACAAATTGTCACAAGGGCGAGAGGTAAGTAAAAAATCACTCAAAATAATGTCACGTCACATGTGAATGCTCCCTAACAATGAAAATTGATTTGCTTATTCATTTCTTAAGAGCTTCGTCATCATAATGTAACTCGTAGCCAACAAATAAGCATTAATTGCCTATAATACGAATTTGAAAATTTTTGTCTTGTACATTGTTGCTTGAAAAATGAGCAACTTTTAAACATGTTTTTTGATTTATTTAAAATATTTCTCAGACTTTTAGGTGATCAATTCAAAATATTAAATCAATGCTGGCTTTAAATACTATTTTGAAATTAGTATACAGATGTATGGCTCTATATAAATTTGCTACGCAAAAACAAGGTTTCCCTAGAACGAAAAAGATTGTATAAATGTTGACTATTGCGAAATATGATTACCTCAGAATTTCAAGCTTATCGCTTTAGAATATTGCGAGATAAACCGTAGTGTAGATTATGTAATCTGATAAAACGCAAAAATATTCAGTAGTTATATCGCGAATTAAATTTTTTATTATTACATAAAGCAGTTTCTCATCGAATTGAAAAAATGAGGATCGTCTTTACTCTGGCTGTATCCTTGGCGGCAATCCTTAATTCTCCTGGTGAATATAATAATATATCAATAATTTTAAGGAGATTTTTTAATGATTCACGCAAATTTAATCAATTGCACGTAGAACTCATCAACCTTTTCATTAGAGGTTAAACCTTCGACGACTGTAATATGATGATTGTGAATTCTCTTTTGTTAAAGCTTCTTCGTCTTTAACGAACACATTCTCATAACGTTCCTCGTTCATTGCGCTGGAATAAAATTTGTCCAAGTGCGCACTTTTCTATAACATTTTCAACTCTAATATATCATTATAACTACAAATATTTTTATTATTACTTTAATATTTGTTTCCTAATTTTCATTATTCTTTATTCGCAGCTGCCCTGCAAAATTTATAATTTTCAATGAATGTATAATTACTATTACAATCCACAATATGCATTGATATTGAAACAAACATATTTTTATGTCTTGTTTTTATAAATCAAAAAAGTGCGCGTCCTATAAATAAAAATGTTTAACGCAAATTTGTAAATATAAGTTAGGTGAACGATTTTGTTAATTATCAGTTTGTTATAGCTTGTGCCGCTTTTATAAAAACAATTTGTTTATTTTCAATGTTATTTTTTACTATCAAAGCAGAAACCACGCGTGTTGTCAAAAACGAATTTATAACAGATTTGTCGATCTCATTTTGGTGGAGAGCTTTCGTTTATTTTCATTTTTCTTGTATCAATTAATGATTCATAAAAAATTTGTAGCTTGTTTCTTGGTTTAGAGCTCTTCTTTGTTGATTTTTTTTCGTATTTTGTGTCGTTTTTCCTATAAATTTATTTTTTAGATTTTTGATATGATTCTTTACCATCCAAACAAAAACTACGCGTTTGATAAAATAATTGATTGACATTAAATTTGTCGCACTTTTTCAGGTAAACAATTGTTTTGTTTCCATCTTTTTTCGTATATTGCATAGTTTGACAGCAAAATGGAATTCTTCATTTTTATTACATTTTTCACGATTGAAACAGAAAATATGTGTCTTCACAAAAAAATTATATCAGAAAAATTTGTTCATCTTTTTGAGGTGAACAATTTTGCTTCTCGATATTTTGTTCATATGTTGTTTATTTTTTCGTTCAAAATAAAATTATTTTCTTTCTAAGAAACATTTACGACGGATAAAACCATAACCGTTGGGGAATTTTCAACTAAAAAGAAGAATTTTTCAACAAGAAGCTTAATGATGTACGAAAAAGGTGAATTCTCAACAAAATGCATGAATTTATAATAAAATTGTTGAATTTTGAAGCTCAGGAAAGGAAATTATCTACGAAACAATTTCATTTTCGAAAAAAAATATTTTTCCTGAAAAAAGTTAGTTCTCTACCAAACAGTTCAATTTTCATATATCAATAATTTAATTTGAAAAAAAACAATGGAATTGGCCATCATAATAGTTTTCATAGTTTTTTTTTCTTAAGATTCCTGGAAAAATTTCGAACGCTTTTTTATTCTGAAAAATTACATTTCAAGTGACTTCTAAAAATTTCAAAGCAAAAATCTGCTTCAATTTCTTTACAAAATCAACTAACAATGTATTTTTGATGACTTTTCGATATGATACTCTTCAAATTATCAACTGTTGTTGATCACGGAATCGACAATTGATTTTTAAAAAAGTATCGCAGCAAAGAAACATCGTAAAAACGTTCTCAGTTTATTCCAGAAAAAATTGAGCCTGTTGGTTGGGAAAAATTCAAACACTGAGTTTTTCTATGAAAATTGTCTTCTGAATATTGCCGAATTGAAAATATTTTCAGTTATTCGTAACAAACCATTAATTTTTCCTACATTTAATAGAAAAACTCTGAATTTTAATGGTTAAAACGCAAAAATTTCCAATCTCAAAAAATATATTTTATCCATTACTTTGTTTATGGCTAACTAAACAATTTTTTTCAATTGTTCTCAAATACAAGAAATTATTCCTAGATCATTTTGGAAAAAAAAGTACGACCATATTTATTAAATCTAAAAATAAAGTGAAACTTATACTTCCAATAAGTTAAATGAAATGTTGATTTTGTTGTTGAATGAAATAATTTTTGGAATCGAATGAATAGTGTAGGATATAAATTAATTCCTTCACAGAAAATTTTGTTATCCATTCTGCGCAGCCCAGCCCCTGTTCATGGTAAAATTGTGTACTATAAAAATATTGTATTCTCTGTTTCTTTTTGCAGATATGAGCTTACAATTTGATTGCTTACCTAACGGCGCTCCTATTCCTGGTGTGCCTCGTTGCGGACCTTCCGATTCTCCTGCCAGGTCTCCTGCTCCCACCGAGGAACCTCTTCGTGCCAGATCCAGATCTCCTCCTGCCACGCACACTTTTTCTAAAGTATTTGGATTTAAACTTGAAGATCTTTCATTCATTCAACTCATTTCACAGAGAAATCGGAACCGGGTATTCGGACTCAGAAGATACACTTTTCCTTCCAATACTCCACTTCAATCGAGGACAAAATATAATTGCCTTGCTCCCCTGCCAAGCGGAGAACAAATTGTATTATCAGCGCCAAATGGTGAGGTCTTCGCAATATTGTATAAACATGGTGGTCATGCGACTTTTCGTGGACTATATACACCTGTTGCTACAAAGGGAAAACGGGCGAAAATAAACATGATCAGTGGCAAGGTTGAAGAATTAAACACAGAAGAAATCATGGAAGCTCCATTAGGCGAGAAGAACTCAATCCGAAAACATTTTATAATAAGTTGCGTGAAAACTGTAACTCTTCCACAGTAAATTACTGTTGATCTATTCTATACCGAAATTGAGGCAAAATTATATACAGCGCTTTCATAAAGATTTTGGCTTTTTACTGAATCCGCTAATTCGCAACAGAATGATTATATTCTCAAGATCAATGGATTGTCATGAATTTATATGAGTAGCACCTGTCGAGTGTCATTTCCTACATCCTACATTTGACTCTTCAATTTTTTGTATCAAATTTAACTTTTTTGGTTAAAAATTCAACTATTTGGTTGAGAAGTTACGTAATTTGTTGAAAAATTATATTTTTTGGTGAAAAATAAATTTTTACTCATGAGAATTCAAAAATAAGAGATAAAGATTCATCATTCTGAATAAATAAAAAATCTGTGGTGGTACAAATTTTATCTTATTTCATTCTTTTCGGTTGAAAATTCACCGGGTTTGCACAAAGTTCTCCTGTTAGGCTTGGAAATTCCGCAATAAAGTTAATACGTGTTTTTTTGGTGCAGGACTGGTTATTCAGATATTGCAAAATTAAGTACAAATTTTATTCTCTATCATCCATTGATTTTACTTACTCGAAGGCATGTATACAAGCAATCATTTATTAGATAATTAGTTTAAGAATTTTTCTTTTTTCACATGCGCCTTGTCAAAAAATATTCTAAACCAAATTGGTTGAGCCTTTTGAGATGAATATTTTTTCTCTCCAATATTTTTTCGTATCTCGAATAGTTTTTCAGGGAAAAGTAGTTTTTCGTTGGTAATACAATTTTTCACAATTAAAAAAAATCTATATGCGGCTTGTAAAAAATGGTCTGAATTTAATATTTTTTGGCGTCGCGCGTTGTTCGGCTCAGAATGTATATTTTTTATTTTCATTGGAATTTGGTTATGTAAAACTACAACCGTTTTTTAAAGAAGACTATGTAACAACCTTGACAGTTGCTTTTGGGCCCTAAAAAAGTATGGCAGAGCACAATTCAACATCATAATTTTTCTGAAAGTTATTGTAAAAGCTCTAATTTCTTATTTTGGGGTCTCAAAACATGGATATTTGATGAAAACTCTCAATGTCAAATTTCAAATGAAACTAACACTTTTTCATTCCGATGAAAATGATAGAATTTTCCTTTTCAAACAAGATTCACAACCTCAGCCAGAGCATCTGCTTTCTCATCACCTTAAATATCTTCATGGCCGGGACTCAGATCACACTGAGATAGTTTTTACCGGCAAGCTTACATAGATCTCAAAAGCAGATCCAGAATAGTATGGAAGAAAACTCTTCGGATGTAAGAGCTTTAAGTATTGCTTCGCCTTTAGAACAAATGTAAATGTGCTGGCCTTCACAGCATCGTTTACGAATGTCCTCCAGGCAAGTATTAATAGCTATTATTTCGGCCTGAAGAACTGTAGAGGATGGCCCAGTGCGGTTGCTATCTCAGTCCTGAGCTGCATCTCATAGATTCCAGCCACTGTTTTGAAGGAGTCTTTAGAGCCGTCTATATACTGATTGAGACATTCTAATGTAAATGATTCTTTTTCTCTCCCTTCATTATTCTATCCTTTCCTTTTAGGGGCGATGACCTTAAACGTTTCCTAACGAATAATTTTCTCAACGTAACATCAGTTTGCATAGTGAGAATATTATCCTCGCATAGCATGCTTATACTGATATCATGTCGATCTGTCACCTCAACATCATTAAGGTTTCCCCCTACAAGAAGTCTATAGAATCCCGTTGCCGCAATATTCCTTGGCAACCAGATTGCTGATCCACATGATATTATAGATTTGATTCTTCTTGTATATAACATTTCTTATTTTGAAAATCCTGCTTCCCTATTGTAGAGTGTGAGATTTTTGAGATCAGGAGTCTGCTTTATTGTGGTGCCTAGAGTGTAAAAACCCGATTTGTTTAAAACACAAATCTGGTCATAAATAACAAGCGCTTGCGTGCTGGATGACTGGATTCCTCTCTGTTAGTGTCACCTTGGAACTTGAGCCTTCACTACATTACCATTTTGTAAACTATGGGCCGTTGTGCTGTTCAATATGGAATGCATCCACCTGTTTACGATGTTACTAACTCCGTTTGTCTGAGCAGAACCGTATATGGATTCAATTAAGGTGCTACTAAGTGCCCTCTCTATGCCTAGAAACGCGGCAATCAATACTTCTATTTTTCGCATTGTATTATTAATGTGCGAGGTAAACGTATAAAGAGCATCTACGGCAGATCTGCCTTTGTGAGAGGCAAACTGAGACCAATTCAGAAATTTTTCCGTATGGATTTCCCCTTTCATGTGAAGGTCCACTAATTTCTCTAGTGTTTTCATCATAAGCGATGTCAATCTAATAGGTTTAATGGATTTCGCCTCACAGTAGGCATCCTTACCCGGCTTTGGAAGATAAATTGCTTTAACCTCACTCCATGCTAACGAGGTGTATCCTATTGTTAAGCATACTCGAAAGATGCCACTCAGTGGGCGACCAAAAACTGAAACCTTAACTACGTATCTTTCTGTTTTTAAATGAATGACAACAGGACTGGCTACCTTCAAATCTTAGATGTTGGCTCTAAAAGTTGTTTCTTCTGAGGGGTATGATTCATGGGCCGCCTCCTCAGTCATGTAATTCAACTATGAGTCCAGTTTACCCGAAGGCAATATGAAACTGTAAAAACTAGCGATCTCTTTTTTTCATGGTATCATTTGTTGGGTGTCCTCTTTTTGAATAGGAGAAAAAATGAATCTAGATTCCCACAAGTGGTCTCATTTTAGTACCACTCGATACCGTCTTTTGTGAGTCTTATTTAATACCTGAAATTAGCGCTGAAATAATACTTTTTTTTCACAGTGTAATCCCTTCAGTTGACAAATCTCAATTCTTATTCTTTTTTGCCCTGTTAGAAAGGCGACAATTATTCTTTTTCAGGTCCTCAAGCCTAGGGTTTCACCAGATTGTATTCTATTTGGTTTCAAACAAAAAAAATAACTTTCAACTAATAATAGTTGGATTTTCTGATCAATTTTGTTTTTTATTTCAGTTGAAATTTGAGGCTGAAGAATTCATTTACAAGTATTCTTATCTTATTATCGATTAATTTTGACTTATCATCCATTGTTTGATTCGCGGTCATATTATATTAAATTTAGTATTCAAAAATAGGAGAAAGGTAAGCTTAAGGGTTACATAAAAATTCATTTGCTTATTTATTCGTTAGAAGATTCGTTATTCTGATGAAACTCGTAGCAAACACAAAAGCGTTGATTGCCTATACGAAAAACTTGAACTTTTGTTGCTTCAAGTTTGGTGCTGAAAAAAATACACAACTTTTAAACATGTTTTTTAAATTATATAATATATTTCTTAAACTTTTACGTCATCAATTCAAAATATTATAGCAATGCGGGCCTAAACTACTTTTTTGAAATTAGTATAGAGATGTATCACACTATATAAATTTGCCACGTAAAAACAAGCTTTTCCTCAAATGCAAAATATTGTATAAATGTTGACTATTGCGAAATGTGATTATCTCAGGAATTCAAGCTTACCGCTTTGAAACATTGTGAGATAAACCATAGTATAGATTATATAATCTGAGAAAACTAAAAATATTCAGTAGTTACATTGCGAATCAAATTTTTTATTATTACATAAAGCAGTTACTCATCGAATTGAAAAAATGAGGATTGCCTTTACTGTGACTGCATCCTTGGCGGTAATCCTTAATTCTACTGGTAAATATAATAATATATCTATAATTTTGAGGAGATTTTTTAATGATTCACGCAATTTTTATCAATCGCACGTAGAACTCAACAACCTTTTCATTAAAGGTTGAACCTTCGACGACTGTAATATGATGATTGTGAATTCTCTTTTATTAAAGCTTCTTCGTCTTTAACGAACACATTCTCATAACGTTCCTCGTTCATTGCGCTGGATTAAAATTTGTCCAAGTGCGCACTTTTCTATAACATTTTCAACTCTAATATATCATTATAACTACAGATATTTTAATTATTACTTTAATATTTGTTTCCTAATTTTCATTATTCTTTATTCGCAGCTTCTCCGGAAAATTTATATTTTTAATGAATGTATAATTGCTATTGCAAACCATAATGTGCATTGATATTGAAACAAACGTATTTTTATGTCTTGTTTTTATAATTTAAAAAACTGCGCGTTCTACAAATAAAACTTTTTAACGCGAATTTGTAGATATAAGTTAGGTGAACAGTTTGGTTAATTATGATTTTGTTACAGCTTGTGTCGTTTATCTGAAAAAAATATGTTTATTTTTAATGTTATTTTTTACGTTCAAGACAAAAACCAGGCGTGTTGTCAAAAACGAATTTATAACAGATTTGTCGATCTCATTTTGGAAAACAGCTTTTGTCTATTAGTTTTTTTTTCGTATCAACACATGATTCATAACAAATTTGGTGACCTTTTCTTGGTGTAGAATTTTTCTTTATTTATTTTGTTCGTATTTCGTGTCGTTTTCCAACAAAAAAGTTATTTTTTAGATTTTTAATGTGATCTTTCATATAGAAACAAAAATTGCGCGTCCTATACAACATTAATTAATATCAAATTTTTAGCACTCCATCTGATAAATAATTTTGATGTTTTCATCTATTTCATATCTTGCATAGTTAGACCGCAAAATTGAATTTTTATTTTTATTACATTTTTCACGATCAAAACAAAAAATGTGCGTCTCATAAAGAAAATTTTTCCGAAAAATTTGTTTATATTGTTGAGGTGGACAATTTTGCTGCCCAACTTTTTCTCATGTATTGTATAGTTTTGGCTGGAAATAGAATTTTATGCTTTTTGAAACACATTTTCGATGGATAAAACCAGAACCACTCTGGGATACCGAGTGACCTCTCAGAGTATGCAGCCTTATCCTTTCACGCGGAGCTCTACAAGGATGGACCAACCCTTTCCCTAGCACTCGTGGGAAAACAATAGCACCACTCGAACACCAAAAAGTTGTAGATGCGGTTCAAAACGATCGAACGCGCAGAGCACCCGACAATGGGTCAGCAAACAATGCC
>JAABKJ010015003.1:0-10002 GCA_011634705.1 Andricus grossulariae
CTGGATGTCGGCCCTGTAGTTGCCGACGTTCCAGCTCCCGCAGCTGCTCTACTAGCCTACTGCGCTTACCTCTTCAGTCTCCTTTTCAGAAAACCTTTAAGCCGTTTCTTTTAGTTGGGGGACTGATTGTCCTCTCCCGTTACCATAGCCTCTTTCAGAGGGACCGTCAATCCCTCAGCTCCCGAGGGAGCTGGGGGCACAGCCGTCAACTGAATTTGGCTTGCCGGAGATACAGATGGAGAGGAAAGGGTTTTGTCAGACCCTTTAAGGCCCAGTCCCTCTCCCTCCTCCCCCAACTCCCTTCCTCCTTCCTTCTATTGTTGGTTTGGTTTTGCGTGATTCATTTTGATCCCACGAGAAGCTAGGGAAATAGAAGGTCCGCCCCTACAGAGCCCCGCACGCAGGGGTAAGACTGAATACTCGGGGAGGTCGTCCGGTGTCCCCGAGAGGCCGTTAGGACACCTTCGTAAGCCCTAGGTGCCAAAGTGCCATGACCACGATCACTCTACGCTCATGGCTTAGGGGGCTGGTCACATTGAGTTAGACGCTCAATGTTCAAATATCCGCCTGCAGATCACAATAACAAACGGAGGTCTGTTTCTTGGTCGCTATGCGGGCCGCAGGTTTTTCCTGTCCCGATGTCAGAGCTGTAAATCGGTCCGGGAGGGGCCTCGACCCAGGGATCCAAAAGGCCCGTGTTAGCTAGGCTCTTTCACCCTTCTACCATACCGTAATCATGCATACCAGGAGAGCCCGCTCATAGGGATCCTTTCATTCATATACATACGCATGCAGGCCAAGGTCCTTTTGACCCCCATGTCCCACACGCTTAAGCCTCCCCATCAACTGCAAGGTGTTACAGCCCTTAGCGGTGGAGCCACGTTATAGTTTATAATAAATTATCAATTTTTCATTAAATTTTTATTGTTATAAACGCTACTAGGCGATTTTCTAATGGGTTTGAATATTTATGAAGTGATTTTTGTTTTCAATACAATTAAAGAATTTTTAATTGATAAATTTAAATTTCTGAAAAAAATAGACAGAAATAAAAGAATTAAAATTATGTATTTCTTATTGTCGTAAACAAATTTAATAAGCAAATGCACAGTCTGAGCAATTTTTAAGAGTTTAAGTTAATTTTTTTTAACGTACTTTGTTAGGCTTGCCAGTAATACTTTCGTAAACTGTATTGCAATACTTTTTTTAAAACGTATTTTTCTTACTCGTAAGTTATGTTTCAGTAAAGTATATTTTTATTTTATAACCGTAATTATAATTGACAAATTTTATTAAAAAATGTACAGTTTGAGCAATATAACAACACCAAACTGAATTAATGCAACACTAGCAGGCCTGAAAAATTACTGTTGAAGAAAAAATTAACTGAAACTCTTAAAAATTGCTTAAACTGTGCAGTTTCATATGAAATTCGTTTATAACATTGCAGAAATCGTCATGAAATAACAATATAGTTTACTGTAGCATTACTGCGAAGTGAAACAAAGCACGTTTAAAAAAATACATTAAACTCTTAAAAATTTCTTAATCTGTGTATTTTTGTATGAAATTTGTTTATTACAATAATAAATAGATTGACTATAGTTTTTTCATGTTTGTGTTTTACTTTAGATTATATTAGAAAACAAAAATTACTTCATAAATATCCAAATATTCAAAAATCAGCTGATATTGTTTATAGCAATACAATTGTTCATAAATAATGATTTATTCATGATAAACTATCAAGTTATGCATGGCGGAAATTTAACAATTGATTACTTGCTAATATAAATTATTTTAAATTAATTATGTGTTATTAAAGGAATTAACCATATTTAAAATTTTACAATTATTTCAACTTTATGTTTAAATAAAGTTGATAAAAATTGTTCCTTTTTCAATCAGCCTCAACGAATCTCTGAAGAATATACTTAGCCTAAATCTTTAAAAAAATTTGAAATCGATTCAAAATTGTAGGCGGAATCGTATATTTCATCTCATGCTAGATTTTTGAAGTAAAAGTTTTTTTTTGCATTTAAGCGTAAATTTTGAAAAATTATAAAGTTCAAGAGACGAATGCCTTGACAAAGCATATATTTTTCAAAATGAAAATTATTGCTGCGTCATCAATAATTGAACAATTGCTAATAACAAATTAATAGAAGATATTTTTGGATAAATTAATCAAATTATGTAAAAGAAACGGTTTTTTGATTCAAGACAAATATTTTTCAGAGTGTATTCGTAAGCAAAGGTTTATCCTCTTTTCAAACCAAAAATATTTTTAATTGTATTCATTATTGTCATAAACAAATTTGCAATTTATGCAATTATAACAGTAATTAAAAAATTATTTATTTACTATATTAGTATAAACTGAATAAACTATATACTGAAAATTGTTTTCTACAAACTCATGACCACTCAAAATAAGATATCGATTTAAATATTTTGTAAATTAAATGAAAGGAAGTAAGGAACGTTTATTTGACCCTAAATGTTTATATTTGCAAAAAAAAAAATTCAAGAAATCTTTTGGAATTTGTTATTTGCAGACTTTTATGATCAAATAAATCTTCCCAATTGCCTTAATTTAATTCACAAAACTTTTAATTCGATATCTTGTTTCAGATGGACGTAAGTTTGTTAAAGAATGTCGATAATGTAGATATTCGCACCTGACACATGGCCTTAAATATCTCGAAAATTTAGATAGCTTCAATCTAAAATTAAAATAAGAAGATGGTTGAAAATTGTACCCCGAATTATTTTTGAACATCCTTTCGTCGTTTCCCCACTGCGTATTAGTGAAAAATACTAGCGATATTTTAATCTAATGAAAAAATAACATTAAAGGTTTGCTAATTTTGAAAAAAAATTGTTTTCCAAATGTTTGTATATAAATAAATTTCTATAATATGGACATCTTCTACAGTTTTTAGTAATTGTTTACTTTGACGACTTTTCCGAATTTTTAAGTTAATGGCTTGAAACCTTTTGGAAATTTTTTTTTTAGTCCAAAAGTAAAATATGGTTCGAGGAGACAGAAAAGGTTGAATATTTCCCCCCAAAAAAGACACAAAAAACTCAAAAATTAAAAATATGTAAAGATCACGTTCATAACTAATAGTTATCAAATTGCCAAAAATAGCAGTATTGATAATTTTTCAAGCTGGAAAAGGTGTAGGGTGTGACGGAACTTCCCTTTTCCAGCTCGAAAAATTACTATTTAAAATTAAAGACATTTTTATAAACATTTATAGCTTGATAATAAAATAAAATTTATTCAACATATTATAACTTTAATGTTGATTATACCAATTTTTTATTTTTACTATTCTAATATTCCAAATTAATCAACTGGTAAATATTGAAATTAATAAAAAATTAAGTGAAACGCATTCAAATAATTTAAATCTATCAATAGTTAACATTATTTGAAATACTTGATTTATTCATATTTATTTCAATATAATACATTTCATCTTATATGGTTTGGTTCTAAAATTTCACCAAAAAAATGGGTCATTTTTGTGTTTTTTTTCAGAAAAATTAAAATGTTTTTGTAAAAAATTGGCAAAAGTGATTATAATTTCGTAGAAAACCAAAACTTGAAAAGGGGTAGGGTGTGACGGAACTTCCCTTTTCTAGGTCGGAAAATTACTATTTCAAATTAAAGAAATTTTTATAAACATTTATCATTTAATAGTAAAATAAAATTTATTTAGCTTATCATAATGTTAATGTTAATTATAGCCATTTTTTCTTTTTAATATTCTGACATTCCAAATTAATCAACTGTTAAGTATTAAAATTATTTAAAAATTAGTGAAATTAATTAAAATAGTTCAAATCTATCAACAACCAACATTATTGAAATCCTTGATTGATTCAAACTTCTTTTAATATAATATCTTTCTTCTTACATGGTTTCGTTTCAAAATTTGATAAAAAAATTAGATTTTTTTCAGATAAATAAAAATGTCTTTGTAAAAAATCGGCAGAGTGATTATAAAATATTTTAAATTCCATGGAAAAACCGAAACCTTAAAAAATCCGTTATTAGAAATAAATTTTTAAAAATTATTTTTGTATCATTTGACGAACAGACAAATGTTTCTTGGTCTCTCCCGACTAATATTTTACTTTTGATCCAGAAAGGTCATAAAAAATTCGTCCAAGTAAACAATTTCCAAGTTTTTAATCAAGATGTTTGTAACGTGTATATTTTTAAATAAACTAAGAATTCTTATTTGTGAATTTTACTTTATATTTAAGGTAGGTGTCCTGCCGAAAATCAGATTTCTGAAGAAAATAGTTTTTCCATGATTTTAAAAATCAAAAGGATATCCCTGACGATATCATTTCAAATAAGAAATACTATTTTTATTGTAAAAATTGGTAAAATTTACAACAAACATGAATTTTAACAATCTGTTTTGCAATTAAATTTTTCCTTGTAGGCGCTTCTTATTAATTACAAAAAAATTGAATTTAAATAAATCATGCTGGCTTATTTTTTCAAGAAAGACATTCTCTACAACTCTACAGTTTGCAATTTTAAAATTAAATTTTGGTATGACTGAAATAATTGAAACCTTTTCCTTCAAAGAAACGAAGCGTCTCAGTCCGAAATTCGGGATGAGTAGTCAAATTTCAAAAATTAATGTTAAATAATTATTTTTTGTAATTTTCAAACTATTTTCATAAGAATGTTTTTTCTTTACAGTGACCTGATTTTTCCCACGACAACTACCTTAAATGACTTTGCTTATTTTTTCGTAAGAAAATACAAATTTTTGTGAAGAAATTCATAAGATTTGAAATAGGAATTTCATTGCGAGTCCCTCTTGAGAGTGGGTTTGGAAATAATGGGTTTAAATGATTTTCCAGGCCAGCTAAGATGGAGTGATTAAAATTCAATAATCAAGGTAGAGAACGTAGTTTTTGGTAAATACTTCTTTTGACAAAATGCGTTCATAGGAACGTTTGAGGTCGTAAATAAGGGCTTAATTCCTATTGGTCTCAGTAGATAATAATTTGATGCTACTTTTGCTATTATTTTAAGTAGGAATTAGACATAAACTCTAATAAATTTTTACATCATTTATCTGGGAATCAAGACTCTACCCTTTTTTTTTTTTAATATTTTAGTTACTCTTCATATTACTTGACATTCAATATGAAATTTTACAATATCTAGGATTTCTTATTATTTACTTCTGTATTATTATCTTTCTCTTTCTAATTGCACATCACAAACTAAAATCTATCTAAAAAATGTAACATATGTAGGCTTTACTTAGTCAGGTCTGCCAGAGACACTATCACTTCAAAAAAGTAGAATAAGTGACTTTGTAGCAAATTTAAAAGATTTAGTTTTCAGGGTTGCTACAAAATCCAAATTTTGAAATTCCCGGACTATTCCCTGACCTTTCTAAATTTTTTTTGGTACAGAAACAACCTTACACCTAGGAGATCATTAATCTTAATGGCAAAAAAAATGTTTGTTTGTAAATTTATTTCAAACACTTTTAGTGACAAAAGTCATGACAATTTTATAAGCGATTATCCACATGTTACGCAAGATGAATTTTTAACTAAATAGTTGAGTTTTCAACTCAAAAAGATAAATTTTGAACAAAAAAGGGAAGAATTAAATTTTGAACCAAAGTGATGAATATTGGATGAAAAATAATGAATTTTCAACAAAAAATGCAACAGTTGATATATTCCAAACGAAAAATATTTTAATTTTTAATAAAGAACCGTTGAATGAAACCGAAATATACGAATTTCCAAAGAAAAGTTTTTCAGTCAATAAAGAACAAAAATGTCATCCATAATGTTGAATATTCATGCCAAAAGAAATTTCCTGCAAAACAGTTGAGTTTTCAACCCAAAAATATGAATTTTTGACAATAATGTTTAATTACGACATGAAATATATAAATTTTTGTACAAAACCAATTAAATTTACTACCGAAAAAGAACAATTTCTAACAAAGTACACGAATTTTCAACTAAAAAAGTTCAATTTTCAACCAAAAATGGAATTGTTACATTTTCAGTTAGAAAAATTAATTTTTAACTTGAAACAAACAAATTTTCAACTAAATAGTGGAGTTTCAACCAGAGAAATAAATTTTTTAACTGAGACAATAAATCTTCAACAACAAATTTTAAGCAAATAATTCATATTTGAAATCAAAAGATGAATTTTGTATCAGAAGAGACAAATTTTTGATAAAATATATGAGTTTTCAACTAAAAAAGATAAATTTTCAATTAGAAAAAAATCAACGAATAAACGAATTTTTATTCAAACATATAATGGATAAATTTTCAGTTGAAACAATTATTTTTTGAAAAAATAAAATAAATTATAAACAAAATAGTTGAATTTTCATTCAAGCAGATGTATTTTCAACCAAGGAGATATAGTTTTTATCAAAAAAGATCAATTTTCCACACAAAATTGAATGGTTAAATTTTTAGTTAAAGACGTGAGTTTTTAACGAAACTGATGAATCTTTAGGAAAAGGAATAGTTAATCAAATAGTTGAATTTTCAACCAAAAACATTAATTTTCTACCAAGCAAGACTGATTTTCAATAAAATAAATGAATCTTCAACTAAGAAAGATAACTCTTCAACTATGAATAAAATAGTTAAATTTTCAGGTAAGAAAATAAATTTTTAACAAAAAAACTAACTTTATACAAAACAGTTAAATTTTCTATCAAATTGTAGATTTTTCAAGTCAAAAAGAGGAATTTTCTGCAAAAAAATTCATTTTCAACCCAAAAGTTGAATTTTCAAGTAAATAGTTAAATTTTCAGTTAAAAAATTATTTTACAACTGAATAAAATACATTATTAACGAAATAGTTAATTTTCAACCAGGGAAATACATTTTTTAACTAAAACAATAAATCTTCAGAAAAAAAAGTTTTGAATAAAGAATTCGTATTTCAACTTATAAGATGTATTTTGTATCAGAAGAGACAAATTTTGAACAAAATATATGAATTTTCAACTGAAAGGATAAATTTTCAATTAGAAAAAAATCAACGAAAAAACGAATTTTTAACCGAAAATATAATGGATAACTTTTCAGTTTAAAAAATTATTTTTGGAAAAAATAAAATAAATTTTGAACAAAACAGTTAAATTTATAATCAGGCAGACGTATTTTCAACCAAGGAGATATATTTTTTACCAAAAAAGATCAATTTTCCACATAAAATTGAATGGTTAAATTTTTAGTTGAAGAATTGAGTTTTTAACGAAACTGTTGAATCTTCAAAAAAAGGAATTGTTAATCAAGTAGTTGAATTTTCAAACCAAAACATTAATTGTCTACCAAGCAAGACCGATTTTCAAAAAAATAAATGAATCTTCAACTAAGAAAAATAATTTTTCAACTAAGAATAGAATATTTAAATTTTCATTCAAGAAAATAAATTTTCAACAAAAAAAAACTAATTTTCTACAAAACAGTTGAATTTTCCGTTAAATTGTAGGTTTTTCAAGTCAAAAAGAGGAATTTTCTGCAAAAAAGTTCATTTTCAATCCAACAGTTGATTTTTCAAATAAATAGTAAAATTTTCAGTTAAATAATTACTTTCTAACGAAATAAAATGAATTTTTAACAAAACAGTTGAATTTTCAAAACAAAAGATTGTGTTCATACCAAAAATTAGAATAGTTAAGTTTTCAGTTTGAAAAATACATTTTCAACAATACAGATTAATTTTCAACCATGAAGATGAAATTTTTATCAAAAAGATAAAATTTCAATAAAAAATGGAGTAGTTAAATTTTAAGTTAAACAAATAAATTTTCAACCAAGAAAATGAAATTTCTACCAAAAGAGATTAATTAGTAACAAAATACATCAATTTTGATTCAAATACTTGAATTTAAGGAATTTACAAACTGATAGTTAATTTTTTAACTAAAAAATGAATTTTCAATCAAAAAGATGAACTAGACACCAGGAGAATAATATTCAACCACAAAAGATGAAATGTTACAAAATACAGGAATTTTCAACCAAACATGGAATAGTAAAATTTTCAGTTAAAAAAAAATTAATTTTCAACAAAAAAGTTAAATTACAAACCAAAAAAAAGGATTTTTTTACCAAAGAGATGAAGCTAAATTTTTACCTAAAACATATAAATTTTCAACTTAAAATAGAATAGTTAAATTTTCATTTAAAAACTAATCTTAGACCAAACAGACGAATTTTCAACCAAGAGGATTAAATTTCTATAAAAAAAATAATTTTGTACAAAAAATGGAATAGTTAAATTTTCAGTAAACAAAAATGTTGAATAAAAAAACTAATTTTCAACCAAACGAATGAATTTTTAACCAAAAAGATCAATTTTCAAACAAGAAGATTAATTTTCTCTCTGGCCAGGTTTAAATTCCCTGAAATTCCCAGACTTTCTGGAATTCCCTGACCTGTAGCAATGCTGACTTTAATATAATTTATGACTGAACGATTTATTTCTATTTAGTTTGGGAATTGTCCATATTTAAATATTGTATAACTTCAAATGGTAAAATTTTTGTATTTTAGGCTTCTAATTGTAAATTACATTAATTGCAAATTTTAATTTGAAATTATAAAATTTAGCGTGTTTCAATTTGGATTAAAATTTGTTTTTAATAAATTCAAATACTATGGCTTTCAATTTCAATAGTTTTCATATATATTTTTATTTCTAAATAGTAATTTGGTGTTGAATACGCCATCTAAAACTGTTTGATTTTTGATTGATTTAAAAAGAATGTTTATTTAAATTGTTAAATCATACATTGTTAATATTACTCAGTTCAAGCAATGTAAATTAATTAACTCCTATGGCTTCAAATTTGTAACGATATTTTATAGTACTGAAGCATTAATTGAAAAAAAATTAATTTCAACATTTTTAAAACAGTACCTAAAAGTGAATCACTGGCAGGCTTGTTTAGTTGGTTTTTAACACAAAATTTATAGCAGCACATTTTACCCAAGGTCAAAAAAGACATGGACCTGTACTATCATTCAAAAATATGAAATTCATCATTCCCACTCGAAAAAAGATAGAAAGTTCTATTAAATAATCAGATTATGTATCTCATTTTTATAGAATCAAGAGCCACAAAGTTGACCGAAATGGATAGAAAAGGATACATCAGTGTAGGACGAAATAAAAAAAAGTTATGAAACTGGGTATAAATGGAAAAAATTCTTCAAACATATGATATATAATATTTGATTTGTTTTTTAGGATATGTTATATCATATTGTATTATATTATATTATACTATATAATATAAGATAACCAAGTTTAAAAAATTAAGGTTTTATATAAAAAGTTTATTATGGAGGGGTCTAATTGCAAAACATAAAAGCCATATTTAGACGAGAAACCTGTAATTTACTTTTTTTTTGCGTTAATAATTTTGTTTAGTTTGTTAATTATTTCAATGCGGATGAATATTTTTCATTATCTGATATTTATTGGGGGTGCCAACTAATTCTAATGCTGCTATTAGAATTCAGGGGTTATTCTTTGTTTTCAAGATATAGTATATTTGTAATTATCTTAAAAACATTAACTTATTTACTTTTCGCCGTTCGATCCTTGAATAAAAGTATCGAAAAAAAAATATTTTTCATGCATATATTCAGAAATTGGAATAAAGTTTTGTTTCTATCCATTTTTTATTTTTCTTCCAGTAGGGATCATGTAATTGAGATGAGCCGGTTCTGATTGGGAACAAACGTTTTGTACATGGAATATTTTTTTTAATGAAACATTTTCTGCGGGAATATTTTTCACATGAATAGTGTGTACAATACCGGTGGCAATTATCTACACGACTATTTTTTGAACTGTTGCTAAGGTTCCTTTATTTTTATAGAAATCTGTATTATCATCGGAGAAGGTAACGGATCGAGAAGAGAAATCCACACATAAAATGGAAATCTACAATA
>JAABKJ010015004.1:0-10001 GCA_011634705.1 Andricus grossulariae
TGACTCATTTGCAAGCATGCCAGAACAAAACCTGGAGGAAATTCCTTCAGGACGTTTATCGTCTTGGCAGCACGTCCTACAGATGCGACAACATTTTCGGAAACGTTGGTGCAAGGAGTAACTGCACGCAATAAACGTTAAGAAGAAATGGTAAAGCGGCGAAACTAACAACGTGAAGATCAGTGATCTCGTTACCCATCGTGAGGATAATGTGCCTCCAATGCAATGGATTCTTGGTCGTATCATTGCACTTCACCCTGATAATGATGATGTTGTCCGAGTGGTTACGGTGAAAACTGTTCGAGGCGAATACAAAGGCAGCGTGAAGAAAATATCTCCACTGCCTATCGAATCAACGAGCGCTGTCTAGCCTATAAAGGGGACAATATTCACCATATTGATTTTGTTCTCATGTAAATATTTCATATTACTTAAAAGCAATTTTATTTTTATACTTCGTTACATTTGTAGCTCATAATATATAATGTGTATGTAAATTGTACCTCAATCGGAAGTCCTATCATTGTTGAAAATCGAATCAACTTATGCCTTCGCTATTTTCATTAAAAAATAAAATAAGGTTTGATTATTTCGAACGTGACCGTTTAAAGGGTTTGCCATGTTGAGGCTTAACGGAAATGTACAGATTTCGAGTTCCTTACTTTGCTTGAAAGTTGTATCTTTGAGGATTATCCTTTTCCATCAGCAAGCTCGATTTACTGTCTCATAATTTTAATAACGGTCAGGCAGTTGTTTGCCACTTTCAAAAATACATTATTTTCAATCGTCGTTTATGATTTTGAGAAACCGATGTCTAATTTATTGAAGGTATTGTCCAGTTCGTCGCCTGTTTGCAACTTTCTTATCGCCCCTGCTAGACCCTTGCTAATCCTCAACCCTATAGTCTGTTTCATCCTTAGAACTTCAGGACGTTTCTATTTATGTATCTACGTGATCAACTACGTCACTAGCACCCCCACTTCAACTTGTCATCGTCAATCCCACCTTGAACACCGATTTCTGCACTTGAAATCGTCAGTCGACAACGAGAGTTACCCTAAAGAACAACCCTTTTCTCTGATCGGCTATCCATAAAATAATCGCTCGTGAACCACTAAATGTATTCTTGCAATCTTAAAGAGTTTACCTTTGAATAAACCTGAATCTTACTTTAATCGATTTAACGATTTATTTACGAGATCCTTGTTCCTAAACGTTCCAGGGAGTGATCACTAACGCAAGCTAACACATAAGCTTGTCCAGTGTCGTCATCCGCAACGCAAGAAGTAGACACAAGTCTTTGGAGTGTTTGACTTCCGATGTGTTATTTTTCGTTTTTATCGTGATTTACTTCGCAGAATTTTTTTAAATAATGCTAACTTTGGGAGAGGGGATTCTTCATCAACCTAACAAATTCTATGAGTATAATAGAAAAATAAATTATTTTTTATTTGATCCTCTTTTTTTGGGAGGCCAGAGTTGTTATTTCAGATTTCAATCATTATTTTTATCGTGTTTTAAGAAGACTTATAATTATTTATCTAGTTTTACGATTCTGGAACAGCAATTTCTGATACAATTGCGCAAAATAGGCGATTGCAGACGAGTGTGAAACTTGCAGCATGAGCCAGAGGCTCGAAGCACGAGTCGGAGGAAAGCCTATACGAGTGCAAAGAGCTGAAGGCAAATGCTGCGATCACACAAGTATAATTGCCTGTGAGCACGTGTATCAAACGTTTCTTCCCTCAACAACCGTCCGTGCACATGCACGTCAATTTCGTGAGTTTGAAAAATAGGTGTGTTTCAAAGTGTGCATGCACCAATATTATTCTTCCATAGCCTGATGGATTAAAGGACTTTGGACATCATTGAATTGACATCATTTTCAAAATTTGATAGAAGCTACTAATTTCTTATGATTGTAATCGATTATGATAACACCCATCATATCAAATTTGTTATAACTTTATAATTACAGAGGCATCGGAATAGTTACCAATCCGAGGGACAAACATATAAGCATGGTTCTTTCAGTTAGTGTCTATAATTTCTAGTATGTTAGTATATTTATATCTATATTTCTAGTCTTGTTATATTTCAAATATGTAAAACTGTAGGGAGTCAGACGTGAGAAAGTTAAACACTGACTATTTTATTGTAAGAAAGCTATGCCTAAATGCAATTTTTTTAAATAACTGTATGAAATAAGAAAGTGCTCTCCTAAACTGAACCAGTGAAATGATCACTGGCTGAATCAGTATTTTGAATTATCACTGGTGAACTAGTGATTTCCACTCTTTGACTGTGTGTAACAGTAAGTGACTCAACTACAATAGCGTTACTCAATATACCAGTGATGCCAAATGATAGATTCAAGCAGTGATATAGCGTTCCACACGGCCAAGATATGAACCTCCAGTCGTCTGGTACGCGCGCGTCGCCGAACGGGTCTTTGCATTTCTCGAGTGAAAACAAACTTTATTATAAAATTAAGATAGAAAAGAAATCTCTTTTATCATGCATAATTTTATGCAAAATGAGCATGAAAAAGATTCACAATTAAAAAAACAGAATTCCAAAGTATCTCACTTTTCGGCTCATTAGAGACAAAAATAACCAAATGAAAAAAGAGAAATAGATTTCTTTTCGATCTTAATTTTAAAATATTCATTTTTTAGATGATAATTACTTAGTTTTTAAAAATATTGAAATAAAAACTAGTTATTATAGTTGACAATTGTGCTGTAAATTTAACAAAAGGCTTGGTCTTTGGATAGTCTCGGTACTTAAAATCGTAATATTATTTATCAAAGTCAAAATGATGATGCTTCGTGTGAGAATGATAAACTAATGATGTGTTTCTGTCATCATGTCTGCATTCGTTCTTGTGCTCATTTATCCTAGTATCGATGTTCCTTTCAGATTGTCCAATATAAATACATTTACAACCTCTGCAGTTAACACGGTAGATTGTGTGTGTTTTAAGACCTAATATCGAAGAGGATCCTCTCCATTCATGAAACATTTAAAACTATCATGGACAGAGCGCAGTATGACTTTAAAAGCCAATTTTCCAAAAATGTCTTTTAAATTGTTACTGTAAATTGCAGTAAAAGGTAAAACTAAGAATTTATCAGTATTATTGCTATTACCTTCAATATTTATTCTGTTATTGATGCTACTATTGTTCCGATGCTCAATATTTTCTATCCTTTTGTTCATAAACTTCACGACAAAATGTTTAGGGTAATCATTCTCCAGCAAAGTTCTTTCAACCAACTCCAAGTTTTTATTCCTATATGCATGGTTAGAAAGTCGAACTGCTCTATCAACCAAAGAGTTAATAACGCTGTTTTTATATTTCATGGGAGCAAACGTATTAAAATTCAAGTATCTTCCCGACCAAGATGGCTTCCTATACCAATCTGTATTAAATTTGCCATTTTCTCTTTTTACTCACGAGTCTAAAAAGCTCATGCTCATGCTGTTTTCTCTCTTTGTAGTGAAATTAGGCCTTGTGTTAAATTTGTAAACTTTTTTAACAAATCATTGATGTTGTTTTTGTGAACACATGTCAGAACATCGTCCACATGTCTAAACAAAAATTTAAATTGGTATTTAATTGTTTTGAGAATACCGCTTTTAAGATCTTCCACGACCAAATTGGCGACAGATGCGGATAAAGGAGAACCCGTCGGTACACCGAAAATTTGCTTGTAGTACCTATTATTGAAAACACAATATGCATTTTCCTGACAGAATTCCAAAAGTTCAATAAAAGATCTTTGTGTGAGATTCGTATGTGTGCTGATTTGCGTCCATCTCTTCTTTCTATTTGCAACAATAAGTTTGTGAGAGACGTTTGTGAATAATTCTGTGACATCGAGCGAAAAGATCTCGAAATCATCCGGGATATTTTCAATCTTACCAATTTTTTTTTACAAAATCAAAACCATCTCTTACAAATGTATCGGGTTTCCCTAAAGTTTTCTATATCTCTAAGCTCTAAAATTTGGATAAATTGTATGAAGGTGACCCTATAAAGGATGTGACTGGTCTCATAGGTATATTTTGTTTAAGAACCTCCGATAATTCGTAAAATCTTGGTGAAACGCCATCGTAACTTTCTAAAACTTTACTTAATTGTGGATTCAATATATTGATTTTAGCCATATCACCAATAATTGAATTTAATTCCCTCTTAATTCTACTCGTTGGATCCTTATTTAAATTTCCATAAGTGGTGTCATCCTTAAGTAGAATTTCACATTTTCTGATATAGTCATCCTTATCAATAATTACAGTAATTTCCCCTTATCTGCACGGATTACCGTATCTAGCATGAGATGAATAATACACTATTGCAGGAATATGAGAGCAACAATCAACAGTCTGTTTTCCATTAGCACATTCGCATGTGTGATGCGTCTAACCAGAAACACCAACGCTGTTAGGCTGATATTTCAAGAAGCATCTGTATGCTGTGCGAGAAATATAACGAGATGGAACTTTCAATTTGAGTACATTTGGCTGGTCTTCAAGATACTGAATCCTCAGTTTCCCATCTTTATCCATAATTTCTGCCAAATATGATATCGCTTGTCTCAGTTGGTATGGACCAATGAATAAGATCTTCAAATCTCTTTCCGTCATTTCTGGGAAACCTAAAATGTCATAGGATGTAGCACATGCTTGGACCATATTATGCGAACGCAAATGATGCTTGAATTTTGGAAAGTTTCATTGACGATCCAAACAGTTTGCGCAAAATCCTAAGAGAAGGTGATGTTTTCGGCCTTGATCGTGGTTTCCGTGATGTAAAAGAAAAATTAGAGGATGAGAATTTTAAAGTCTTGATGCCTGCTCTAAAACGCAAGAGGAAACAACGGTCCACGGAAGAATCAAATGAATCTTGTTTTGTCACTAAAGTTCGTTGGGCAGTTGAATCCGTACACGGTGTACATAAATAAATAAAAGTATTCGATTTTTTGTGAGGCAAGGAGATACACACTAAAAAAGCACCCCGTTTTGTGAGAGACGAGGGGACACACACTCGAAAAGCACCCCTTTTGTGAGAGGTGAGGGGACTCACACTAAAATAGCAGCCCCGTAAGGAGTTCAAAATCGTATTACAATCTCCTCGTGGTGAACTCTGGAAACCATAATTTGTATAGGCCAACTAAAGAGATTCTTATTTCAATCCTTATATACATAGAATACTAACATTCTTTTCCAACCTTTATTGGTGAATATTTTTCAACTGTTTCGTTTGGTGTGTCACGTTATTTCAGAGCAATCGTAATTTCGCTACAGGGTAAAGTTTTAAAAATGCGCATTTGTTTTTCACAATGTTATGTACAAAAGAAATGAAAAATAAGTCATTCCTTAAAATAATAGCGCACCATTATTCCAGCCAACCGCTTAATTAAACTAATAACGTGTCAACCGAACAGTGGGGTTCGATATGCCCGGCTGAAGCGAGAGTGTGCTGTGTGCTGTGCGGCATGCATGCAAAAAATAAAACTTTTTTCTGAAAGTAGCCTTTTTGGTTAACACAACATATATTTTTCTCGTCAAAATCGGTCTAGCCGTTTTCGAGAAAAAAGGATTTTTTTATTTTATCACCCCCCTCCATATCTCCCAAAAAAGTGAAATTTTAAGGTTGAAATTTGCAGAATTTCATATTCACATAGATGTCAATATATGTGACCGTCCGCGAAGAAAGGGACCTAATGTGGAAAAAATCGATTTTCATTTTCTTACGCCAATCGATAGTTTCTGGGCTACTCTTTCATTCCCAATAATCCGACATTTTTTAAGTTAATTACTTTTTTTGTAATTAAGCAACATACATAGGCATGACAAGCGTACGCGGAGACCGAATGAGAGGCCTACGAAAGCCAGCCCCACCACTTACTACTACAGCTATATTAATATACTATTATGGAGTTGAATTCAAAGATATTGTCTGTTTTGGCGTATGTCATTCCATTTACGGGATACATTATATTCAATCCAATTTTAAACTTCTAACAAAAAAGTTAAATATCTAAAACAATCGAAACCCGTAGATTCTGAATTTATAACTTTGGCAGCGGTAATTTTTAAATATTTAAAAAAAATATTTAATCCCTGTCAGCTGGTCTACTTGGTAGCTTAATCTCAGGTATAAAGGTAACTTCTGCAGCCATTTAAATCTGGAATCTGAGTAGCTTTAAACGGGCAGCACTGAAACGGCACTGGGCACCCTTCTAGAAATAATTAATTGAAAACAATTCAGAACGATAGAAAGAAATTTGAATTGTTTCTAATGGTGTTTCTTAATCGTGTGTGCACGATTGGAAACGATTGAGTGTTGCAAAGTTTTAATCGTTCCCAATCGTTTCCAATCGGGCCAATCGGTAGTAGGATTTTGAGTTTATGAAGCGGCAATTTGATGGAAGGACTTTCGTCTCGCGGGAATTATTTGAAAACGTTTACTTTTTTCGAAGCAACACATTTTAAGCAATATGTTCATTGAAAAAATTAAATAAATGTTTTGTAATAATTTTCGCGAGCTGAGAATGCTAGGCCGTATTAGGTCTGAACATGAATTTTCTTAATTTACAATTTTTGATAAATAACAAATTTTAAGCAAAAAAATTCTTTCATCCCTAGAAAGTATTTGTTATTTATATAGGAATAACCCCTTAAATTGATACAACAAAAATAAATTTGTTTTAATATATTATCAGGCCTAGAATAAGAAAATTTATAATTTCATTACAATTAATGGTCCAAGATGACTCCTAAAAATTTGTGTCCCTGGTGTAATGTGGACAGGATTCCTTCTACCATATAAAAAGAATATTCTCCATAACAATTTTCTTACCTACTTCATTGAAATTTTAATTGCTGAAAATAAGACTATAAAGAATGTGCCTTTTTTTGTGCATTTCGAAATTCAAGATTTTTTTCTGTCTGAAATCGGATTCGGAAATTATTTTCTTCTCTCCCCGTCGACTTACTTCTAACAACTGGTTATAGTAGTACATTGTTGCGAATTTTGAACACCATGAAGAAAAATTTGTTCTATTTTAGGTTATATTTTTCGTCAGTGAAAACAAACGCTGGTCGCCACCTAAATTGCCGCCCCGATTGAAAATAATTAGAAACATTAGGAATAGAAACATAACCTCTATGCACAATAAAAAATAATTAAAATCGATTAATAAATGGTACACTGATTAGGAATGATTGAAAACGATTGAAGTTTTGACAACTGTGAATCGTCCTAAATCGTGTTTAATTGATTCTTTCTAGAAGGGATAGTTATAAGTGTTACTCCAACATAAGATGGTATTATGAGGCACCAAAATATAGGACGCTAATACAAGGAGGTATCGGTCTGGTTAGTTACACTGTGAAAAAAAGTATCATAAGGCTAGTTTTCGGTATTGAAACAGTCCTCCGAAAATATAGTCTCGGGTCACGGTGTGCCTCGACTGATTTTAACCCATAAAGGCTTGCATATGCCGGTTTTTTTTCTGAATATACTGCTGGAATGCCCCACGATCATTGTGAGGCCAAAAAGAAAAAAATCGCTTGGGCCCTTTTTGAGAAAATTTTTTTTTTGATTTTTTTTAAGAGGTTAATCAACATAATTTGATGAAAATAAGTTAAACGTGGAATTTCATTGGCTCAAACAATTCAGTTTGGCATCCAAAAAAGGGCTACAGGTGCTGAACATCTTACGAGAACTGAAACTCTTCAATATTTTTGAAAAATGGTGAAAAAAGTGGGGAAAAATCAGTTTTTTGAAAATTTCCTCATTCCAGTTCATCCTATGTCCCAAATACCCCCAGAAGAATTAAAGTGCTAAAAATTGCGTGCAAAATAAAAAAAATCGAATGTTCTATCTCTAAAAGTTTTGGAGTTATGGTCCCAAGAAGTAGATTTTAAGCGAATAATTTGAATGAAAAAAATATATATAGTTTTTGGGAAATAACTTATTTCCTATGGATATCTGGTAAAAATGGCTGAATAATTAATTGAAGAAGACTTAATTTTGAGTCTATTTAAAAAAAACTTTACTCTAGCTCTAATAGATCCAAAATTATGGCCTTTTGAATATGACCCTTTTTTTATGAAATGTTGTTTAACATCAATTTTATAAATAAAATTTCTCGTTTTTCAAAAGAACACATTTCCTCAGCATTTTAGGTGAAAGCTTTCAGTAAGTTATTTAACCCTCAAACGATACACTCCTTTCTGGCTCCTACTAAAGGTACACTGGTACGAATTGGTTTTTTGCAGTGTTAATATTAAATATTTAACATATTGAACATACAATAATCCTCTAGTATATCGAAGACCCAGCTATTGAAGATTTATGGCAAAAAGCTTTAATTTGGAAAAATTTTACGGTGAAAGCTGGCCATTTCATTTACAGTAAACATTTTTTATCTCCACGGAAGAATCCTGAAAGGACTTCATGGCACTATTTTGAGAAAGGTAAATAATTATATATTTACTGTAAAATCTAAATAACAATTTACAAATAAAACAAAAGTAAATTCTTTTTTATTCAATAAACTGTACTTATTAGGTATTTTCACTTACTACTTGTTTAAAAAAAGTAACATTAATTTAAGATTTTGGTCGCATGAAATGTTAAAGAAGAAAATTTGAGGTTAGTATCACACATTTTGTAGCATTCTAATTTAATACTGAAATTAACGTCACTTTTTTTATATCCTACTGAAATAGAACATTGACTAGATTAGCCTGGTACTTGCACTCGCTGAGGGGAAAACAAACCGATTTTTTTTTTAACGAGTAGTAAATGAAAATAACTAATAATACAGTTTATTGAATAAAAACGAATTTACTTTTGTTTTATTTGTAAATAGACCATTTTACCTAACAATCGGAAGTTTATTTGCGCATGTGCGGCTGCCATGTGCATCCCGCGTAGTATGAAAGTTGCGCTCATATTTTGTAAAAATGTATACAATTGTACCTTTTGGCGGAGTGAAATTAAATGAAAATGATGTTCCGGGTACAAAATTGGGCAAGTGTGAAATAGAAAAACGTAGTTTTGCTCAATTGAACCGGTGTTGAAGTTGCCGGAAGCAACCTAATAGTGGTAAAAAAAGCTGAAGTTGTAAACAGGTTTGCAGGTTAAGTTTCTCATATTATTAAATTTTAGTTATGTTATTGTGATTCCAATAAATATTAAAGGTAAAGGACAGGATTTAAGTATTGTAATTGTTTTAAAATAAAATTGGTGATGTTTTGGGAAGAAAATGGTAATAACAAATAGTTCTTGTATGGTATGGTGTTACAAAGCCGAAATTTTTGGAAAATGCCAAATCTGTTACAAAGGCATATATATTTTGGAATCATATTCTTAGATTTTTTAATTTTAGTCGAAAAAATGAATTAAATTAAATAAGAAAATTGATACTATGCAAAAATATTGCAAACAAATGAAGTTCATAATAGATTGAAAACGTATTACAAACAAAAATGCATATTTCGTGCTTGCATGCAAGATTATTATTGTTACTGTAATTTATTATTACATGTTGTCATAATATAAGTTAATATATATTTAACAACATAATTTCAGAATAAAGGAATGCATGGAAAAAGGAAGGGATATCGATCCACAAATTGATGAAGGATCATGGTTAAGTTTAAAGGAGGCGACATTGGGACCCTAATAGCACGGAACGTTCCCGGGAGGTGTAAAATGTCCGCCGATTGGGAACGTTTCAAACAAAAATTACCGTTATTGTTATTATTATCAATGAATATCGCGTAAAACGTGAGTGATAGGTCAAAATCGATGTTAGTTTATGATATGGATATCATATTATAGATAGTATATGCGGTACTTAAAACTCAAAAATTACATCCATTTTCACATATCTCTTACGATTTACGAGATAATTGTTGTTAAAAATAACAATAATGGAAGGTTCCCCTCAGGTCCCAATGGAACGTTCCATTGGAAC
>JAABKJ010015005.1:0-10001 GCA_011634705.1 Andricus grossulariae
TCAGCCGAATCATTCACAACTTTCAGTTTACTTACTAACTCCAGTCCCTTAACAAAACTTTCATTTTTAGGCCACGTCGACGGTTCTGTCGTAAGGAATTTATTATTCAAGTTGAATCTTCCGAAAAATCGTTTAGTGTCGGCAGAAACGAATTGCTCAATTCAATTTTTAATCATTTCTGGGATTTCATCAATTTGAACTTGTACTCGCTTCACATTCTCATATGATGTTTCTTTCTCACGATTCAGAGCATTGACCATTTTGATTTTTGATTCTGATGTCAATTTCGGATCAAAGAAAGCTAATGCGTCAGTTTCAGAGCTTAAATACCATAAATGATTCATTAGAATTTTTCATGCAACACGAGAGATACCGGGATCGACAGCTTGATATTCATAAAGTTTTGACAAAACCCTGTAATCCAAATGAGGTGCTTCAGTAGCAGAAGGCGCACAAAACCATGCTTCGAAGTACAGCCCAGAGATGAGGTGGGAGATTGCCGATTGTTATGAACCGGACCAACTTATGATGTATTTTTATTATGGAAAGTCAAAGTAATTAAATTTCTCACCAAAGGGAGAATCTCTTGGTTCGATTCCTATCATGTAAATATGCCGGTTGCTCGAACACAAAATGCAAGGAAAAATGCACAGTGAAAACAACGGTTTTATAATTAACTATGTGTCTTTAATTAGACATTTTTAATAACGCACAATTGTGAACATAAGATACAATGAGTACAGCAATTGATTTGAAAGCATCGTGATGCATCGTGATAACATGCGAATCAGCTTATAATGACCGAGCACGCACTTATATGTCACCTCGGTTAGTGTGCTAAATATAAATTTATCGCTTAAATTTCCTTCAGAGAAACAGGTTTCGAAATGTGTTCTGGCAGACTTAGCTTTGACGAAATATTCAGAATATAATATGGTAAAGATAATCCTAACACCGATCTAATGGAGTAAGAGAATATCAGAAAATGTGAAAAACATGCACTGATAACTGCGCCCTCTTGGCGGATGCACCTAAGAGTTACTTTGAAGGTGCGCGTTGCGCGTCGGTAAATGATGAAAGTTAGCAATTTCTGAAATGATTTACTGTTGAAGTTTCTGCTTGAGGAGTTACCATTAGCACTAACTGAAAAGTGCACAATTATTCACCACCAGAGTCCATTATTTTTAATTATTATATTACTGTTGTCTTTTATTAAAAGTGCAGAATTAAGAGCCAAATATTATTATAATGATATACAATTTTTTAATTAATAATCAGAGAAAGGAAAAATAGTTCATTTTGAATTTATATTTGTTTAATTTGTTCAAAAATATACTGATATTAATCATTTCATGAACAAAGCAAGATATGAAAAGAAGAAGAGGACATGTTTGTAAATCTCCTTACAAAGAACAATTAATTTTTATTTCTTGACTTTTTAAAGCATGAATTGTTAAAGCGGGCTTTCTTTCCAAAATAAATCCTATTTTTGTGCTTGTCCAAATGTATTCGGTTTTTATTCTTTCAAAAAAATTTGTTTTTAGTTTCTAAGAATTTTGTCAATTATTTAAACAAAGCCTGTTCAAGTTATTACTAGCTGTTAATTTAGTCTATTAATAAATATTACGAATTTACTGCACCATCCGTGGTGTAAATCAAAGTTTCTAAATAAGTGATTTACTTCATGATAAAAGAGAATATTCTAATTTCATATGATTTCTCAATATTATGTTTATTTTTTATTTTAATATTAGGAAATAATGCTGTTATTAACATTTTGCGGACGCAGTATACAATTTGTAAACTTTTTCACACTTTTAAAGATAAGAAAACGAAACAATTGAAAAAAACTTACAATATCTTAATTTATTAAATTTGTAAACTGTCGGTATCCGTAATAAATAGTTACAGGTACTGATAATCAAGGACCTGTCCGAAACTTTCGTTTCGTTACGTTACGTTATGCAAAAAGTACCGAATCTTTCGTTTTCTTTTCGTTACGTTCTGACAGATGGGAACAAAATTAAAAACGAAATTGTTATAACGTCATATTTTACACATCTGCCTTTTAGTATCTACATAAGATGCACAAGGATTCGAATAAACTATTTTTTACAATTACGAGTCATTAAAAAATTTCGTTACAATTTCGGTATTTTGAATAACGTAACCCGAATTAACTGAATATAGTTAAGTTTTGGCAGTATAGAAAGAGAACGAAAATCACGAAAGTATTTTGTTTCATTTCGGCCGGGTCTCTGTCTTTTATCACTAAAATGGATAAGCCCAGGGCGAGATGACCACAAAGTCCGTCAGTGGACAGGCATCTCCGCCTTTCGTAATCTTTAAAAAAATCTTTCGAGGGTTGCATGGAAAACCACCCTATATCTGCTGGCCGCAAGATTCCATCCTCCAATCCTCGCTTAGGAGTTCAACCATCCCGTAAAGGCTTCAAATCGCGTGGGTCCGATTCCAATCTCAAAGAATTCGTGCCTAAGGAAATATCCAATCAGCGGGAAGGAATGAAGCACGTATGGAGAAGATACGGCAGCACAGCAGATCATCATCATCGTCGATATCTCTCTCGACCGTAGGAATCCCTATTGCTTAGTTTCGCGCGCCTTTCTCTCTCTCTTCTCCCCTACTCTGACGCCCGTCGGTCCCCGAGCGTGCCTGTAAACAGTTTTGTAACGAAGCGTCGAGTAATAGAGAAGCGTAGCGTCTCCGATAAATCGTAAGGTAGGATCTTTATCTACCTAGGGGCTCAGCCAAGTTTTTGTGTTATATTTTTGTGTTTATCTCCTTGGCTGAACCACCTTTGTAATTTTATTATCTATTTTTCAAATGTGTCAAATTTAAATCTTTAATTTTGGAGTGCCGGCGTCTGGCTCGCTATATCCTCATGGCCGGTCGTAATTTAACTATTGCATTTAGGCCAATCCCCCTTGAACTAACCTGTACATTTTGAGACTCTTGAATATGTAACCCCTTTAGCGACCAAATATCTCGACCTATCTTTTCAGAACTTTCTCCTGACCCAAAATGTTATAACAATGCCCCTTTATTCTATATTTTCATTATATTAATTTCGCAATAATGGTAATGAGGCAATATCGAATTGTATAATGTATAATGTGATTCTATATTCTGCTGTGTTTCTAACTGATTTTCTTCTGACATTTCCCAACCTTGACGTAATTATCTGTCCCCTATTATTTTGATTTTTCTATTTTGTTGTGTATCTGGATTTCTTTCTAAAAATACGAATAATGGTTCCCGAAACAATTAATTGAGGTATTTCCATTTTATTCTGAATAGCCAAAAAGCTTATATTTTAGATGTATATAATGTAAATTATCGATCCTTTTCTTTGTCGTCTCTTTTGATTCAGTAGTATTTATCCGTGAAGTGTGTATTAATTTCTGTTGATTACGTTTTTGTTATTGTCGTTACCCACTCTACTTATTTGATGCCCCCTTGTTAGAACATTATTTTCGACATGTTTGACACTTTTTGTGGTTGTTCTTAAGAAATAGAAATTTACATGTATCTAACTGACTTTATTATGTTATAAATTCGCAACATTCTCTTGTCATTTCTTTATATAAATTCTATTATGCATTTTATTGTGATCTTTTTATTTATTAATTCTCATTTTATCACTAATTCGCTCAGATCTGTTTATATTCATATTGTCAGCAATAAACCAATTATTTCAATCTGAATGTCTCAAGAAAATCTAGCCAAATATTTATCTGAACCTCCCACTCTACCATAAGGACTGAACTAGCCGTTGCCTTTTTGGATTTCTCTGAATTCCTCTCAGACCAAGTCGTTTATCGTCTGTCGCTGTATCTTACCGTTTCTTATTACTGTCGTTTCTTTTTATTTGGTTTTGAATTATTCGGAGATTTTCTTAGGATTGCCAACAGGAAGGCTGGCGCCCGGGCTTTAGACAATGATATCTTATTTTTATTTATATTTGTGCGAGGCCTTAGGGGACCCAAAATTATATTTTATTATCTTAGGAAAAAGGCTGCGTCACACCCTTTATACAGCCTACTGATGGGTCACATATTAAATGGAAATATATGTGACCGTTTGCGAAGAAAGGGACATAACGCGCGGTTGATTCATTTAACAGGAGGAGCGATTAAAGAGGCGGTCCAACACGGGAACTCCATAAGAGAGCCTCAGTTTGCAGTTTAATTACAACTTGAATTTTTCAGATATATTAACAATATTTTTTCATTATGTAAGAGCTAATGAAAAACTATCAATTGGTTTGAAAAACTAATAATTGATTTTTTCCGTATTAGGTCACTTTCTTCGCGGACAGTCACATTTATATTTTTAGAAGTGATGTCAGATGTTCAAAAATAGTTTTATTTGATTACAATATACACTAACCAAATTTTAGACTTGATGAGATTGTCTCCTTAAGTTTTGTAAACAAATCAGAATGAAGTTGGATCAAAGATGACCGTACAGCACTACGACTTTATTAATTCCAGACTTAAATCTACTGTAGAATTTTAGAGTGACATTGCGAAATCCAGGACCATTATGAATTCGTTCAATACGGACTCCAGGAGTAAAAGGCAAGTATACAGTATCTAAAACACGAACCTGAGTAATTATTTCGTTTCTTTCGGTATGGAAAGTCACCTCACGTTTGATTCTCAAACCAAATAGTCTGACCGGTATGGATACTACTTCTACCAAAGCCATATAGTCGTCCGGATCTCTTACTCCTATTTCCGTGATTAAGGTTTCCTCAGGTACTATTATGTTGCGTTTTCTAGCAGCTGATAATATTGCAACCAATTGTATAATAAATAATAATGTGAAAATCCTATTATGCGACGCCATTTGTAGAGCGGAGAGTCTGAGGCAAAATAAGAAGACCTTATAACTTTGCAATTCTTTTAAAATTCAGTTTTGAAAGCAACTTTTTCGTTTATGAAGAAAGGACTGCAATGATCTGATCATAGTAACAGCTTTGTATAGGGGATACTGAAGAAGTTCGAACAGATTCGATAAAACTTGAGTAATTTACGTATAAAAAATCATTCTTTCTTCAAATAATTTGGCTGATTTTGATAATATTTATCAAATCAGATGAATAATATTTCATTTGATGGCAAACAATCCTTTTATAGTGATAAATTATCAAGCAGCGATTACAAAATTCGGATCAATTAACAACCTTTGAGCACCCTCAGTAAGGCGAGTTGATGATTTTTTATCTTTGTTAAATTTGACGTCGGCATCTGTTTGTTAATAATGTATTGCTATCATTGATCTTGATTGTCAAGCAACCAGTACAACATTAGGATAATTTGTCTGATAAACCTCTAATGATGAAACTGTACGAACAAATATCAGCAAACGACCATAAATCAGCGCTAAATCAGAAAAGTTAAATTATGTAAGCTGCATGTCTCGCGGTAGGTTTGTCCTCAATATTTGTTAAATATTGATCATACGAATGTTTACCAAGCGAATGTCGTAACTGGTACAGAAATATCTTTCTTCGAACAACTGCTTATTATTATAAGTAGATTTATTTGCTTACCTTGTACATTGAGGAAAAGTTTCAGGCCTGATGAGTTTATCTCCCTTATTTAGGAAAGCGAATTAGAATTAAGTTGGGTGAAGACCGTACAATATTACGAGTTTATTAACTGCAGAGTTAGGTTGGCCAAAGTATTGCAGAGTGACATTTTGAAATCCTAAACCATTATGAGGTGGTTCAACACGGACTCAAGGAGTAACAGGCAAGTTTACAGGATCTACAATAGAAACAGTGTAATTATTTTGTGTCCCTCGGTATGGAAAATCTCCTCACGTTTAATTCTCAATCCTAATCTTCTGAACGAAAAAGATACTACTTCTATCAGAGAATTATGGTCATCATCAGTCCTTTCTCGTAATTTCTGTACTACTAAGTTTTTCTCGGGTACTATTCTGCTTCTGTATTTGACAGATGATGCTATTATAATCAATCTTACATCAGTACTACAAGTGTGTATGCGAGTGTGTCTCCGTGAATTCCCACCGAAACGTTCATTGGCTGCCCCGGCCTTGTATCGATGCACGCGCTGTAAGCATGTGTAAGAATTTGCGTATCATGCATATCAGTGTTTGGCAAGTGTTTTCCAAGTGTTTTTGTTGACGTACGACGTGAAGAATATAATATTTCCTTGAAATAGTACAAATTTCCAATTAAAAATCAATATAATAGAATTAAAAAAAGACTTAAATATTTCGCGGAATAGTTAGTATTCTAGCACGGCATGTCTGAATAGTAATATTTTTCAAGTGTAAAATGCATTTGCGTAATTCCCTATTATCCTTTTATCGGTTGATGACCTTTCAGTTTCACAATGTACAATCAACTATCCGAAATTCGAGGTTAGAGTACCTGACTCTGATCAAACCGATCTGATACACTAACCCCAAATTTTGTATATTTTATTTTCTTTCGTGATAGAAGAATGTGACATGACTGAGAAAATAATATTCTGGATCAGCAAAACAAATAGTTCATTTGTTTCTTTATTATTTTTTAAAGTTCTTATACACTATTATTCACAGTATATTTTTATTTTGAAATCACTAAAAGAGTCACAGGTTTGATTTTGTTTTTTGTGATACTGCGCAATTTTATTTGAAGAATATTACATTTTAGGATTATCTGTTCTCTACACTGCAAAAAAGATTTTAATAATTATAATTTTTAATTGCAGTTTATTTTTTGAAGAAGTATAAATTAATATTATTGCAAACTAACATAAAAAGCAGTAATAGAAATAATTGAAACTCATTTAACAATATTAATTCCATTTAAAAAATTGTTGGGTTATGCTTTAAAAATTTGTTGGGCAGACATTTTTAACATAGTTTTCTTCATAATACGTCATATAAAACTAATAATATATTATTGGCCTGAAACGGCTCTGTAAGTGGAACAGAACCTAACAATGATTTGAAAAGCAAGTTACAAATTACATAAATCAATGTTATTTATGACATTGACAAAAACACCCCATTACCTTCACTTAGAAAAAGGTTTGGTTGACCGAATAAAAGTTTGATTCTACCAAACTTATTGTTTGGTGGAGCCAACCAAATTGTTTTAATTAATTATTTTTCAAATTAAATCATTAATTATTAATTATTATTTCCAGCATGACTCATGCGAGAAAACGCTAATTTAGGAAAAATTGAATTATACAATAAAATGCATTCAATTCGCAAAGAAAATAATCAATCACTATTAAATTTCATCAGGATAATCTATAATTATAAATAAAATTGTGATTGACTGTAAGACTTTGCCTCAAATTCAACGCATTTTACTGAATTAAAACATTTTCTCTTCTTCTAGATTTTTCGTTAAACAAGAAATATTTTGTTTTATTGTGTAAGACAAAATGAAGAAGCTATGTTCATAACTAAGATTAGAATTTTTGATTTATTCGTAGTATTTTCGATCCATAAAATCAGAAAAGCGAGTCCAATCAAAAAATGATTCACAGGACTTTTTTCGTTCATTGTTTGGCGTGAAGTTGGAAAATTAGATTTTTGCATATCATTTTTGATGGATAAAACCAGAACTGTTGATAAAGACGGCTGGTCAACCAACTAGTGCTTCTTTGTAGGACCCAATAAAAGTGTGCCAAAGCCCGAGTTGATCCGTTCGTTTTTTGTAAAGTTATTGTGTTTTCGGACAGAGAGACATATAGGGGGGGGGGGCTTCAAGAGGTTTGAAAACGTGGAGATCCGTTTTAGGATCTTTTTTATTTTATTCTGATGACGTATTAGATTCCTTTACAAATTTAACGACCCCCAAAGTGCTTTGAATATCATTTTACCTAGTATTTCTCAACTTAGTTACTTAACTAATTTTTAAACAGTTATTTTTTGTAATAAATAATAATTCATCATTTTTATTGACACAGCCAGATACATCTTTTTCTTTCGAAATCAATTAGATCAAAAACTAATTTTTTAATAAAAATGTAACTAATGAATCTTTTTAGTTTAGAGGGCAGTATAGTAATGCGTGAAGTGCATGCAAGTTATATTGCTGTACTTTCTTACATTGCACTATTAATTATCTAAACTTAAAAATTTTGGAAAAAGTGCGATGACATGATTATAATTTTTTATAAGACACCCATGATTTCATCCCGTTTTCATGCTTGTGGAGCGGGCCCACAAAGCTGCTCCTCGAGCGGTGTGAGCAGAAATTATTTTCTACTATATAGGGAGTAAAAATTGACGTCAGCGAAAAAATATGGTTTATAATCACCTTAGTGTGTGAATATCGTGTAGGCGAAAGTAGGGTAGTCCAAAAATACATTGGAAACATTTTTTTTTTAATTTTATGAATAACGCCCGGAAACGTGTTCGAATCCACACAAAAATAAATCCATTGAAAGCAAAAATCATGTTTAAAGGTAGCGCAAGCCCCATGAAGTTTAACAAATAAATATTAGTTTTCAAATATCGCCCCCATACGTCTGTTTTATAGGGATTCAAAAAACCCCATAAGTGAAAAAATGATTTTTGCGAGTTTTCAGTGCTAATTATGATTTTTTTTGCGGTTTTGTTCATGCAAATTATTTCTTATATATAAAAAACTACTTTATACTGATAATAAGATGTTTTGCATAAATTGTTTAAACAATTTATTATTTTTTTCAGCTATTTTCACTTAGAATGGAGATAAAAAGTTGCGATAGTTGTGGTTGATTTCTGAAATTTTTTACTTTTTGCCCACTTTTCACTTACTAAGGTAATAATTAATGCAAGTTAATAAAGGTAGCCGTTTAAACAATTTATTATTGTTGATAACTATTTTCTCTTAGATAAGTACTAGAAAGTTAAGGATTTTTCTGAAATGTTTAACTTTGCTTTGCCTTTTTAGTTATGAACAAATGATGAATAAACATCAAAGATAAACATTTTTTAAACAATCTCTTTCTTTTTCGTGAATATATTTTGCTGGAGGGGGGCTGATATCAAAATACGTTCAATTTCAAATTTTTCTTTCACGCTTTACAATAAACATCTTTTTTTAATTCAAAACAAAACTTTTACAAGTTATTTACACACCTAGTTTTCCACATACTCCTAATTATTCCATTTTTTTTATTGTCTCTTGTGTAAGATAGCTTATTTGTTTAAATTAATTTTTTTGAATATCAGGAGAAGAGCAAGAATAATTCACTTTAAAACGTGAAATACTATTTAAAAATGACCCGATATCGAGGGACCTGAGCTCGCCATTCATCCATGGAACCACTCCAAATGAATAGAGTACTACTGGGACGGCAAGCATGCATGTTCATCGCAGATACTTTGTTCCTCGCCGACAGTTCGGAAGACCATATCCGTCAGATGAGACGTTTGTATCTGCATCGGGGAGTATCCTTTATAGATGTCACGTCCTGAATGCGGCTCTGGCACGCTCACGTATGTATAGGTCTTTCCAGTGCCAAGGTGTCGTATAGCGCTTATGTCGAAGAGCTCAGGGTCTTCGGGGATGCCATTAAGTTTTCCTTTCTTCTAGTAAACTTTGGCGCATTTCTCTAACCCGAACTCCATTTCAATCTCTTGAGTGTACTTTTTGACAATGTCTCGAGCTTGATGTGCTTTCTCTTTATTTTTAGCATAGATCTTAAGATCATACATGTAAAATACATGAGTGACCTTATGCTGTCGATTTCCAGGTTTGCCGCAGAATTACCCTTCGGAATGGCGAAGTTCGAGAGATAGGTGCAATAATGTGAGGCGAAATACGAGCGGGCTCATGGTCCGCCCTGAAACACACCTCTCTGAAAGATGACACTGTTAGTGATCACACGATGTTTTCCAGATGAGATAGTAAATCTAGTTTTCCAAAGAGGCATCAATCTCTCTATGCACCTCACGATGTGTGGATGAACCTTTAAGCTTTCCAACAGACAGATGATAAGTCTATGGGAGGT
>JAABKJ010015006.1:0-10001 GCA_011634705.1 Andricus grossulariae
TCATTTGGGAATTTTATTATTCGAAAATTTTTTTATTTGGCAATTTCATTATTTGGGAATTTTTTTATTCAGAAATTTTATTATTCAGGAATTTCATTCTTTGGGAATTTCGTTATTCGGAAATGTAATTTTTTGGGAATTTTCCAATTCCGGAATCTTGATATTGGGAAATTTTATTATTCGGGAATTTTATTATTTGGGAATTTTGTAATTCGGAAATTTTGTTATTCGAAAATTTTTTTATTTGGGAATTTCATTATTTGGGATTTTTTTTATTCAGAAATTTTATTATTCGGGAATTTTATTCTTTGGGAATTTCGTTATTCGGAAATGTAATTTTTTGAGAATTTTCCAATTCCGGAATCTTGATATTGGTAAATTTTTTTTATTCGGGAATTTTATTATTGGGGAATTTGGTTATTCGGGAATTTTCGAATTTGGAATTTTATTTTTTGGGAATTTCGTTATTCGGGAATTTTAGCATTTGGGAATTTTATTATTTGAGAATTTTTTTATTCGGAAATTTTATTATTCGAAAATTGTTCAATTAAGGAATTCTGTTATTCGGGAATTTTATTACTTCGGAATTTTTTTATAAAGAAATTTTATTATTCGGAAATTTTTTTCTTTGAGAATTTTTTTATTCGGAAATGTAATTTTTTGAGAATTTTCCAATTCCGGAATCTTGATATTGGGAAGTTTTATTATTCGGGAGTTTTATCATTTGGGAATTTTGTTATTCGGGAATTTTCGAATTCGGGAATTTTATCGTTTGGGAATTTTATTATTTGTGAATTTTGTGATTCGAGAATTTTATTATTCTGAAATTTTTTTATTCGGGAATTTTATTATTTGGGAATTTTTTCCGGGAATTTTTATTATTGGTTAATTTTCCAATTCAGGAATATTGTTATTCGGGGTATTATTATCCGGGAATTTTATTATTTAGGAATTTCGTCATTCGGAAATTTTCCAATTCGCAAATCTTATAGTGTGGGGAATTTTATTTTTCGGGATTTTGCAATCATCCCTCCCAATATTCGAAATAAAAATCCCTGAGATTAGAAAATGGCCGACATAATAAAATAGTAGACACTGTAAATTTGCCAACACAGGGAAATTTTTGAATCTAAACAATTAAGAAATTGTTGAATAATAAAATAATATATAAAATACTTTCATTTAATGAACGTATTTTTTACTTTACTATTTATGTATTATTAAAACAATTGTTCAATGCTTCTGAGGCCGGAATTTTATAGTTTTGAAATTTTCCTACGTCGGTAATTTTATAATGTCCGATATTCCATGCCGTTGGCAATTTTATGTTGAGAATTAACTATTATCTTAAATTTTCAAATTTGGTCATAACTTTATAATTTCGTGAATTTTTTATGTCGAATATTTTTGTTAACTTCATTATCGGGAATTTCATTTTTCGAGATTTTTCAGTCCCCTCGATTAAACCGATTGAATTTTTTCTTAACTTTTTTCAGATACCAATCAATAATTTTTCTTCTCTGGGTCGAAAAAATTCAATTAATTTCAGCATTTTTATTTTCATAATACCGAAAATCTATAAAATCAATTATGAAACCGATATAATCAATTACAAATTTTATTTAGCAATATAAGGATTTTAAGAACTTATTTAAAGAAAATGACATTTTAGACAAAAATGTTTAAAACCTGTTATTTTTTAAAATAATTTTTTGTTTCAAAGTGAATTTATGAAAAACAAATGAAAAGAAACCATAAAGGAATGGCACAGCGTTCAGTAAAGTAATGCAGTTCGTGTTTTAGAAACTAAAAAATGTCGGCAATCTATATTTCCTCTGCAAAACAAATAAATAGTCAAAGTTAAAAAAAGTGTGGTAGTGGGGCCACACGGCAGAAGTGAAACTTTACGTGCGATTGGCGTCATATAGGGCACACTAACACATTGAGGACGCGTATGAGTGCAAAGCAGCTTGTATAGTGTTGGAGTAGTGGGGATATCTTATACTAAGAGATTTCAGAGAGGGGGAGGGAGATGTAGAGTGAGTGGTAGTTGTAGTAGTGGGGATATCTCATAGTGAGAGAATTGAGAAGTGGAGGGGAGGTGTGAAGGAGTAGGAGAGATCATATAGAGGCTTTGTTTCGCGCGGCAGTAGTGGGGATATTGAAGGGGAGTCTTCAAAGCAACTGCGAATCGCTGCACAAAAGAGAGACGTGGAATCCACCTCATGAAATGGAAAATTCCGAGTGTCCCGCTTTACCCCACACTGTCCCACTTAGCCCCGTTTAACGGTACTTACGTTATATTTATAAATAGGAGTGGGACACATGATCGGTGCTGGAATTTATGTTTTGACTGGAACTGTCGCACACGATACAGCAGGACCAGGAGTCGTTCTTAGTTTCATAATTGCCGGATTCGCTTCCTTATTAGCAGCTCTCTGTTATGCAGAATTTGGTGCTAAAGTCCCAAAAGCCGGCAGTGCTTACGTTTATACATACGTTACTATTGGAGAATTCTGGGCATTTGTTATTGGATGGAATATTATTTTAGAGCACATGATAGGTATGTTAGCATTGCTCTTTTAAATTAGGGGTTAGCCATAAATTACGTAACGCGATTTTCCAAAATTTCGACCCCCCCCCCCCCCACCCTGAGGGGCTAGTCACTACGAAATATGGAAATTGAAAAATTGTGAATGCGTCAATCTGTATTGAATTCTTATAGAGATTTCCAAGATTTCGTTGAGATTTCCGGGAGTTCCGAGATTTCCGACTTTGCTCGCGAAAAGTGTAACGTAATTTGTGGATGACGTTAGATTAACAACTTTGTTGAAAGTTCTTTTTTTGTTGTTGAAAATTTATTTTTTAACAAAAAATCTAACTATTCCAATTTTGGTTGAAAACTTATGATTTTCAGTTTCTAATTCACCATTTTTTTTGTAGAATCCTTTTCCTTATATTAAAAAGCGCATGGTGCCATTTTCGATTATTTCTCGATCCATCTCGAAATTACTCGAAACAATTTAAAACTATTGTTGACCGGAAACTCGTTTAAAATAAAAAGTCTGCAAACTTCAGGCTTATGAGAAGTGTAGGGTTATTTAAATAATATATTCAATAATAATAATGACAAATTCAATGACAAATGAAAAATGTCTTGAAATCCCTGGCAAAATTTAAACTGATTTTTTGATTTTTTTAAATTTAGGAGAAATTTGAAAAAGATTTCAAAACATTTTAAATTATTTCCTAAAATTTTGAAACATAATATGGACGATTTCAACGCCAAATTTTTCAATTAGCAAGATTACAAAGTTTTATAAAAAATTCGATTAGCTTTAACAGACATTTAGAATGTTTAGAAAAATTTAAAATTAATTTAAAACTAGAAAACATTTTTGAATATTTGGAAATAAAAACTTTGAAGCTTTTTGAAGATTTTGAAAGGTTCCAGGATAATAAAAATTTCTTAAAATTTCTGGGAAAATCTAAACTGATTTTTTATTTTGAAAGATAAATTTTAAAGGGAAATTAAAAAAGATTTCAAAATATTTTGAATCATTTCTTAAAATTTCGAAAAATAATATGGACGATTTTAAAGCCAAATTTTTCGATTAGCAAGATTATAAAGTTTAAAGAAAAATTGTGGTGAGTTTGAAACATATTTAGAAGTTTTAAAAAGATTCTAATTCAATTTGAAACTTAAAAATATTTCCAATAAGATAAAAAATGTACATTTTTATATATTTTCAAATCAAAATTTTAAAATTTCTATGCATTTTGAAAAGTTTCACGATGATAAAAAAATTTTCTTGAAATTCATGGAATAATTTCAACTGATTTTTTATTTTGAAAAAATAATTTTCAGAGAATATTTGAGAGGAGTTTAAAACATTTAAAACGATTTCCAAAATCATTCAAACAGAATCTGGACAATTTGAAGGCAATTTTTTTAACTTTTCAGAATTTTAAGAATATTTTTGTAAAAATGTATATAAGTTTAAAAAGTGTTTAGTTTTGGAAATATTTAAACAAATAATTTAAAATTTGGAAAGTTTTTTATAAAAATTTCAAACAAAATATACATTTTGGAAGATTTCGAAAAAGATTTCTACAAATGACGAAAAAAATCTGAAACATTTGTTTTATTCTTAAAAGATTTTTCAAAATTACAAACAAGATTACAAGGTTTAATAAAAAATGTGAGTAAGTTGAGGAACTTTCGAAATTATTAAAATAGTCAAAATGAATGTAAAAGTTGAAAATATTTCAAAAGTTTAAAAAAATGTATATTTTTGAATATTTGGAACAAAATTTACGATTGTAAAAAAATGTTCTTAGAATTCATGGAAAAATCTGAACTGATTCTTTACTTTGAAAAATTAATTCAAAGAAAATATTTTATAAGATGACAACAGATTTTAAAAGATGACAAAAGATTTCTGAAATCGTCATAACAGATTCTGGAAGACTTAGGCAATTAAGGCTTCTTAAGTATATTACAAAAGGTTTCACGATGATAAAAAAATATTTAAAAAAATTCATGTTAATTTTAAGATAATATTTTAAAAGATTTTAAAACATTTCAAAACATTTTCAAAATTGTAAAAACAGAATCTGAAAGATTTGAAGGCAGTTTTTTATATTTTTTAGAATTGAAAAAAAATTTGAAAAAATTCGAATAATTTTATGAGATATATAGAAGATTTAATAGTTTTGGAAATGATTGAAAAATAATTCGAAATTTGAAAAGATTTTAAAAAACTCAAAATGAAATGTAAATTTTTCAAGATTTCAAAATGTTTTCGAAGCTTTTTGAGAAGTTTGAAATGCTTCAAGAAAACAAAACATTTTTCTTGAGACTTCTTTGGAAAATTTGTAGTGTCTTTTTATTTTGAAAAATTGATTTTCAAAAAAAAATGTAAAAAGGTTTTAAAACATTTTAAAATATTACTACAAATGTCGATAAAAGATTGGAAGATTTATAGAAAATTTGTTTAATTTTCAAAAAATTTTCACAATTTGAGGAATAATTAGGGTCAGTTTGAAAGATATTTATTTTTGAAGCTTCTAAAAGTCCTGAGTATTTTTTAAGCTGACTTGAATTTTTCCTAAAATTTTGCAAAATCCTGTAAAAAAAATACTTTTGACATATTTGAAATCTTCAAAACTCTTTTTGAATTTCCTCCACAGTATTTATTCGAAATTGTTATTTTATATTTGAAACCTGTTTTTTTTTGGTTTGAAAATTAATCTGTTTTGGTTGAGAATTCCACTATTCTGTTGATAGTTTTTTTTTCCGTTTAAAAATGTAACTGATTGAAAATAAATCTTTTCTGGTCGAGGATACAACTACTTTGTTGAAAATTCCTTTTTTTAAATCAGAGATTCATTTTTTAAATTAAAAATTCATCTATTTCGTTGAAAATTCATTTTTTTAATGAAAAATATGTTTTTCAGAAAGTTGATTAAAATTTAATACTACATTATCAATAATTAAATTCAAAAATGTAAAGTTTATACAATATACATATGAATGTTATTTATGGAAATAGTTTAAATGTTGAAAATTAAATATTTTAGCATATTAGCAATCAAGTCTTTTCAGTTTTCGTAGATTTTTGAAAACTCGAAAGTTTCAGCTTAACAAATTTTGATAATAATTTTCGGAGGCCGGAGAGATTTTTTAAAATTTTAGGCAGATATTTAAAAAAAGTTATTTTTTCTCTACAAATTAAATTAAATCAAAATTATCAATTTTCAACCAGGAATTGAATAGGTAAATTTCTATTTAAAAAAATTAGTGTTAAACCAAAGATATTTATTTTCAATCAAAATGATGGAATATTCAATTCCAATACTCACACTTTCATTAAAAAAAAATAATTGTCAATCAAAAAAAAAAAAAAATTTGAAGGCAATAGTTACATTTTCAAACAAGGTAATAATATTTCAACTAAAATGATGAATCTTCAATTTGGAAGAGTTCAATTTTGAACCAAAAATATAAATTTTCAACTAAAGATGATAAATCTTTGACTAGAATATTTGAATTTTCAACGGGAATGATTAATTTTTAAACAAGAATCTTTGATAAAAAAAATTATTTCTCAACAAAAATGTAAAAGTTGATATTTCCACAATGAAACTTTTTAATTTTCAATAAAAGAACTGTTAAATTACACACAAAAAATACGAATTTTCAACCAAGCAAAAGTTTTCAATCAACAAGGAAAAAAAATTTCATCCAAAACGTTCAGTTTTTAAGTTATACAGACAAATTTTTGAACCAAAAGTTGAATTCAAAAACCAAAAGTATACATTTTCTACTAAAATAATTGAATTTTCAACTAAAAAAGACGAATTTTTAACGAAAAAATTGAATTTTTAACTGAAAAGAATCAATTTTCTAGCAAAAGTTAAACAGCAACATTTTTTATTTAAAAACTTTATTTCCAACAACAACAATAGACGAATTTTCAACAAAATTTGTTATATTTTCAACAACAAAAAAAGAACTTTTAACGAAAAAAGATACATTTCCAACAAAAAAATAGAATTGTTTGATTTTTATTTAGAGAAGTAAGTTTGTAACCAAATAAAATATATTTTCAACGAAATAGTTAAATTTTCAACCAAAAAGATAAATATTCCACCAAGAAGATTAAATTTCTATAAATAAAAATGTCGACGAAAAATAGAATTATTAAATTTTTAGATAAGAAAATTAATTTTCAATATAAAATAAACTAATTTTAAACCAAAGAAATAGAATTTTAAACGAAAATGAATGATTTTCTACCGAAAAAGAATAATTTTTAACAAAATACATGAATTTTCAATCATATATTTTGACTTTTAACGGAATTTTCAACCTAATCGCTGAATTTTTAACCATAAAGGTTATATTGCTTCCAAAAAAGGCAAATTTTCAACAAAATAGAGGAATTTTCAACTAAAAATTATTAATTTTTAACAAAAAATAGAAAAGTTTATTTTTGAGTTGAATAAATATGTTTTTAACCATATAAAATAAACTTTCACAAAATGGAATAGGTAAATTTTTAATTGAAAAGAAAAAAATTTTCAATGAACAAACTAATTTTCTACCAAAAAGGAATAATTTTCAATAAAATACATGAAATTGCAACAAAATATTTTTATTTTTAATGGAATTTCCAACCTTATCGTTGAATTTTCCATAAAAAGTTTATATTTCTACCAAAAAAGGACAAATTTTCAAAAAAGTTGATGAAGTTTCAACTAAAAAGGATAAATTTTCAGCAAAAAATAGAATAGTTCAATTTTGAGTAAAAGAAATAAGTTTTCAAGAAAAAAAAGTAAATTTTCAATAAATTTTCAACCTATCAGATTAAATGTCTACCAAATAAAAATTTTTTGTCGAAAAATGGAATATTCAAATTTTTAGATAAAGAAATTGATTTTCGATAAAAAAAAACAATTTTTGACCAAAAAGGAATAATTTTAACAAAATACATCAATTTTCAACCAAATATTTTAATTTCTGAACAAATTTTTAACCAAAAAGTCTAGTTTTCTACCAAAAATGATAAGATCTCAGCAAAAAATAGAATAGTTTAATTTTCAGTTAGAGAAATAAGTTTTGACGCAAATAAAATAAATTTTCAAAACAAAAAATAGATATTATACCAAAATAATTGAATGTCCGTTAGGAAAAAAAATCGACAAAACATTTAGTTACATTTTTATTTGAAAACATTAATTTACAATAAAAACACTAATTTAAAAAAAAATATGATTTTCAATAAAAAAAATAATTTTCAATAAAAAAATAATTTTTTAACAAAATAAATTAATTTCCAAAAAATTATTTTCATTTTTAATGTAATTTTTAACCTAATAGTTGAATTTTCGACCATAAAGGTTATATTCCTTCCAAAAAAGACAAATTTTCAAAAAAATATATGAATTTTCAACTAAAAAATATTAATTTTCAACAAAAAATAGAATAGTTTATTTTTAAGATGAATAAATATGGTTTTAACAAGATAAAATAAATTTTTAATGAATCATTTAAATTTGCCAACAAACAGATGAATTTTCTACCAAAAAGAAGTAATTTTCAACAAAATACATGAAATTTCAACAAATTATTTTTATTTTTAATGGAATTTCCAACCTTATCGTTGAATTTTCCATAAAAAGTTTATATTTCTACCAAAAAGCGACAAATTTTCAAAAAAATGGATAAAGTTTCAACTAAAAAGGATAAACTTTCAGCAAAAAATAGAATAGTTTAATTTTAAGTTAAAGAAATAATTTTCTAACCAGAAAATAAATAAAATTTCAACTTCAACGAAACGGATGAAATGTCTACCAAATAAAAATCTTTTTGTCGAAAAACGGAATAGTTGAATTTTTAGACAAAGAAATTGATTTTCAATATAAAAAAAAAACTTTTTACCAAAAAGGAATAATTTTAACAAAATACATCAATTTTCAACCAAATATTTTATTTTTTAACCAAATTTCCAACTAAAAAGTTTAATTTTCTACCAAAAAAAGACAAATTTTCAGAAAAAATAGAATAGTTTCATTTTCAGTTAGACAAATAAATTTTGACGCAAATAAAATAAATTTTCAACACAGCAAATAGATTTCTTACCAAAATGATGAAATGTATATCAAAATAATATTTAAACAAAACATTTAGTTACATTTTACTTGAAAAAATTAATTTTCAATAAAAGCATTATTTTTCATTACAAAAAAAAATATATTTCAATAAAAAGTGTAAAAGTTGATATTTCCACAATAACATTTTTTCAACCAAGCAAGATTTTTCAATCAACCAGGAAAAAAAATCTCATCCGAAACATTGAATTTTTAAATTATAAAGAATATAATTTTTGAACAAAACGTTGAATTTACAACCCAAGAGTATGCATTTTCTACTAAAATGATTGAATTTCCGACTAAAAAAGACGAGTTTTCAAGAAAATAAGTAAATTTCCAACTGAAAAAGATTAACATCCTAGAAAAAAATTGAACAGCTACATTTTTAATGAAAAAATTAACTTGCAATTCAGGTAGCTGGGGCGATATTGACCATCGCCCGACTAATATGTCATAATCATTTAATTTAGCCTAGTAACCTTTTCCCTCTAAGGCAGGTAATTGTCAGAGGTTTTCTTACCTGGACCTTTTAAATCCCTTCAAATCCCTTTAAATTCTAGAAATCTATTGAAAATCTTTTCAAATCTTTTCAAATCTTTTCAAATCTTTGACATCCTTTGAAATTCCTAAATTCCTGTGATTAAATACTTGGGAGATGCCCATTTCATCGCCGTTTACCTGCTTGTTTCACTCTCACTCCCGAACTTCTCCTCAAGTAGTAATAGTCCGAACCAATAAAACATTTCTAAAAAATTGCTAACTTTCACAAATTTGAACCACTTGGTTAGGATTTAAACTTTGTTAAAAAGTCATTTTTTTATTGAAGATTCATCATTTCAGTACAAAATTCGTCTTTTTTGGTTAAAATGAACTTTTTTGATGAAAATTCAACTATTTTGTTGACAATTCGGTGGATAATTAATTTGGTTTGTTAACAATTTCTCATTTGGATTGAGAATTCAACTTTTTTTTCGAAAATTCGTTTATTGTTCAAAATAAGTTTATTTGTTTAAACTGAAAATCTAACGATTCCATTTTTAATTGAAAATTCATATTTTTTGTTGAAAATTCGTATTTTTTGGTTGAAAATTCAACTACTTGGTTGAAATTGGTTAAAAAGTAACTTTTGGTTTAAAATTCATCATTTTAGTCAAAAATGCGTCTTTTTTGAATAAAATGAACTTTTTTGATGAAAATTCAACTATTTTCTTGAAAATTCGTTTATTGTTCAAAATTATTTTATTTTTTTAAACTGAAAATCTAACGATTCCATTTTTAGTTGAAAACTCATATTTTTCGTTAAAAATTCGTATTTTTTGGTTGGAAATTCAACTACTTAGTTG
>JAABKJ010015007.1:0-10001 GCA_011634705.1 Andricus grossulariae
ACACCGCACAGTGGGGGAAAAAGTTTTTTTTTTTGCAAATTAGTCTAGAACTTACCCTTTTTTTGCAAAAACCTATATTTATGTGAGAATATATATGAAATGAATAAAAACACGCCTTAAAAAAATATCCAGTAGGTTAAACATTAAAAAAAATTTGTTTATTGTTATATTAACAAATTATTGAGTGAAAATGCTACTTCAAGAATAAAAATATACTTAAAGCTATACGAGTATTATCGTGGCTCACGAGATTTTCTCAACCGTAGTCAGTGGTAACAGCGGCAAGGTGGTTGGCTGAGAAGCACGCTGTCGCACGTTCGAATCTTTTTGGTGATTTAGAAAAAAAAATTTTTTTGCTCTTTTTATTAAAAACGTGTTAAATAATTATTTTATAAACCCTCAGAATGATTTAATTTTTCCCCCTTTTTTTTGAATTTTCCAATTCAACGAACTCATTATAATAAATATGTTATTTGATTAATTATATTATTATTATTATGAGTATTATTTAATTAATTATAATATAGTCCAGAAGTTGTCGTCACAATAGTCCAGCTGTCCCTCCACCCGCAATCGACACAATAGTTCAAAACCGGTTTGTCGCAGTGCAAAGCGCTTTTTTTGCGTCGTACAATATTTTTCTGCGTGATTTTCTTCCACTTCACCTTTTCTATTTTTAAAATCAATAAAAACAATTTCGTTTTTAGGTAGACAACTACTGGACTTCATTATAATTAATTAAATAATACTACAACTAATAATAATATAATTTATAAATATTTATAATAATAACTATTATAATAATTTATATTATATTTATATTACATTTTATATTTATATTTATTTTCATATTCTATATTATATTATTATAATTATTATAGTCAATCTTAATTATCAGGGTACTTTGCTAGGTGTTAATATTTGTTGTTCATTTAAATAAATTTTATAAAAAAACACTCACCATTGAAATAAATTATAAATTATGTTACCTCACTAAGTCTTATGATAAATATTGTCCTTTCTCGGTGATTGACAGTCGATTTCATAAAAAAAAATACTACATCTATTTGTCGAAAATAATTAGGTTGTGATATTGTTTATAAAATTGTTTATTAAATCAAAAATGATTGTTCTTCGATATAGTATGAGGAAAGGATTTTGGCAATTTATTTATTGTTAATTTCGTCAAAAAAATGAAATCTGCTGTATAAAAATGGACGAAAATCTGTATTTGTTTATAAAATTTATTTGAACAAATTACAAAAATTGTCGCCTGAATAAGTCTCCTAATAAATAAGGTCCATTGTGAATCACTGGCAGTCGACATCGTAAAAAAAAGCGAAGACCGTTTGTTGAGAAGTAGTCAAGTTGTGAATTTGTTTACAAAATTGTTTGTGAAACAAAAAATTTTTTTTGGTTGGCAAAGTATCATGAGCAAAAGATTTTTGTAAGTAATTTAACATTGATTTTGTTGAAAAAACGATACCTGCCGATTGAAAAATAAAAAAATTTGTATGTGTTTGTAAAATTTATTTAAACAATTAATAATTGTTATCATGTATTAAAAAATCGAACAATGTTATTTATTTTCAAAAAAATTTGAACGAATTTTGTTAATAGGACGAAGTGTTTGCAGAGGGAAATGGTTAAGATATGCATTTGTTTATTAAATTTGTTAATAACATTAAGTTAATATAAAAATTAATACATTTTTTTTGAATGTTTTAACCTGATAAATATTAATTTTCACGAGTGTTTCTATCAATTTCATGAGCTTCCTGATGATTGTTTATAATATTATAAACTAATTATTGAACAAAAGTCATTTTTTTGTGATTCGCAATGTTTAGCTATTTTAATCCATTGATTTTGTATAAAATATGAAAGATAATAATGTCCGCTTACAATGAGTTAAGAATATCTGCTGTTTACCAATTATTTTATGAATTTTTATAAACAAATGCATACTTTAACAATTTTTTTCATAAATGTACATTACTATTTTGTGGAATGAATTAAAATGTTTTGCCAGAAACTCATAGCTGTTTATTTATAATTACAAAAACTGTTAATTATATGAACAATTCTTATAAACAAATTCAGATTTTGATTATTTTTCATAAATAGGCCTATTTTTTTTGCGGAATTAACTAGGATTGTCTCGTCAGACTCCTTTCTGTCTTTTTTTCAATAGTGACAAAAACTGTTAATTATGTTAGCGATTTTTATAAACAAAAGAAAATTAATCCTATTGATGAAAAAATTGTGCAAACGAGCATTTGTTTATAAAAATTGTTTATATAATTTACAGATTTTGTCACTATGAAAAATATGACAACAAGCAGTATTTGGCAAAACATTTCAAGTTGATTCCGCAAAAAGAAATTAGGCCTATTCATGAAAAAATGGTGAAATTGTGAATTTGTTTATAACAATTGTTTAAATAATTGGTAAACAGCAGTTATTCTTAACTAATCGTAAGCGCATATTATTATTTGTCATATTTAATATAAAATCTATGAACTTGAAATAGCTAATTATTGCGAATGACGAAAAAATTACTTTTGTTAAATAGCTTGTTTATAATGTTATAAACAAATTGGCTCAGTCTTACCTAATAAAGATTATTTTTAGTTAGTCATTGCATTGATTTATGACCTATTTTACTGAATTAAAAAATCCTAAAGGACATGGTCGATCGGCCTTAATTTGCAATTGAATATTATTAAACAAAAGGTCATTTATAATTTTTTTCAATCACTTCGTTATCATGCCTAGAGTATACTGAATATGTGTACCAAATTTCAGAAAGTTTAAATAATATTTAGCCGAGTTATGACGATTTATATTTTAATCATTTATTGATTTTTGGGAACATTTTTTTCGCGTTTTAATTTTTATTATTAAAACTAATAATCAGAAAAAAATTAATTGACAAAAGTTCCATATTGTTATTCTATACAAGCCTATATTAAAAAATTTTTTTTGGCAAATTTGAAATTTCTTTTACCCGGAGGCCAACACTTTTAGCGTTTGCGAGCGTTGGAAGAGTTATTGCATCCGAGAGCTCAATTACAGCAAATATCAAGGATATATTTTTATATCTCTGAAAATTATTTTTTTAAGAATACTGTTTAATCAGAAAAAATTGAATCTGATACTCACGCTATCTTTTCACTTGGTGATCTCCAGGGTACGTCGTCATCCATTTCATCTTCTGACTCATCACCCTCGTGATCTAGAGATTCCTGACCAGGCAGATTTAAGGTGGAACTCGTCAACATATCTGGCACAGGTAGTATGCTTGGTCTTCTACTTCCTAAAAATTATATTAATCAGTATGATTGCTTATCATGAAACTGATAGTGATTTGTTAATTAAAAACCGTTAACAGATAAATAATATCACTCCCGTGAGAAAATTATCGGGGCAGACTTGCGTCCAATTAGGGCACTGTCTAGACCGACTAATCTAGAAGGACTCTTCGGGCCCTAATCGGGTGCTGGCTAGCCTGCCATGACCAAGCATTATTCACAGTGTCTCGTTCAAATATTTTTTTGCACAGTTCCAAAAAAAGTCAGGATACTTAAAAAATTAACATCAACAAAAAAATGAACATTAACAAAAAAATGAACAGTAACAAAAAAATTAATTTCTTTCCTTATCTAGTCAGTCTTTTGAAGCTCTAATAGGGGGCTGGCTAACTCGATATTCCAACAAAATTTCGAAGTGTCTCATCCAACTTTTTTTTCTGTACATTTCCAAAAAGAGTTTAAAAGTATAAAAAACGCAAAGTGAAAACTTAAAAAATGTATTTTTTATTATCTAGTCAGTTATTTCGGGCCCTAATCGGGCGCTGACTATCCTATCAGGTTCAACAGTTTTTCTAAGTCTTCAATCCAAATATTTTTTTGGACATTTTCAAAAATATCTAGTATGTTTAAAAGTATTAAAAAAATGAAAAATCAACATTAAAACCAAATTTTTTTGCTCATCATCTAGTTTTTTCGCTTTACTGCTATATTTTTAGTTCGGAATTCATCTCGTTGGGTTAAAAATTCTACTAATTGCTTGCAAATTTAATTATTTTGTTTAAAATGCAAATATTTGAATAAAAAGTCATCTTTTTTTTGGTAAAAAATTCAACTACTAGGTTGAAAGTTAAACTGCTTTGCTAAAAATGTATTTTATTTGTTGAAGATTCATCTCTTTGGTTGAAAATTCAACCATTTTGCTGGAAATTCGTTTCATTTTTTGTTGAAAATTAATTTTTTAAACTGAAAATTTGACTATTCCATTTTGGGTTGATTATCTTGTTTATTGAAAAAATTTAACTTTTCGGTTGAAATTTTTTTCTTTTTGGTTGAAAATGCATGTATTTTATGAACATTTGTCTTTTTTTTGGCAGGAAGTTAATCTTCTTGGGTAAAAAATCATATTTTTGGTTGCAAACTCAACTTTTTGGTAGAATGTTGAACTCTTTTATTAAAAAATAATTAATTTTAGTTGAGAAATTTATTTATTTGGTTGAAAATTTAACTATTTTGTTGGAAAGTAGTCTTTATTTGGTGAAGAATTAATTTTTTTAACTGTAAATTTATTCCACTATTCCAATTTCGGTTTAAAGTTGATATTTTCTAGTTCGAGCAAAAATATAACTGTTTAGTTAGAAATAATCTGTTTTCGTTGAGAGCTTAACTATTTTGCTAAAAATTCATATTATTGGTTAAGAATTCATCTTTTTTTATAGAAAATTCAAGTTTTTTGTTTAAGATTAGGCTATTCAATTGAAAATTTAACTCTCCGATAGAAAATTAACTTTATTCTTGAAAATTCGTCTATTTTGACTTAAAACTCAACAATTTTGTTGAGATTTTAAGTATTTTGTTTTAAAAATTGTTTATTTTGTTGAAAATTCACATATTTTGTTAAAAAATCGTCTATATTGGTAGAATTTTGTAGGTGGGAAATTTATCTTTTTGATTAAAAGTTAAACTATTTCGCTTAAATTTCACCCTTTTTTGTTGAAAATTCAACTACTTCATTGAAAATTCATTTTTAAAGATTCACCTCTTTGGTTAAGAATTTAACTATTTTCTTGAAAATTCTCTTGGTTAAGTATTCAACTATTTTGTTGAAAATTCATATTTTTTAGATGAATTAAACTATTTAAAAATCGGTTTTTGCGTTGAAAATTAATTTTGTTATCCGAAAATTCAAATAATAGGTTGTAAATTCATCCTTTTCTTCTTAAAAATTAATCTTTCCTGGCTTAAAAGTAATTTGTTTTTTAAAACATTCTACTCTTTAGCTTGAAACTTAATTCCTTTCATGAAAAATCTTCTTTTTGTGATAAAAATTATTCTCCTGGTTCAAAAATACATCTATTTGGTTGAGGATTCAATTATTTTATTAAAAATACTTTTTTATTTCTTTGTATTCAACAGGTTAAATATTAATTGTGTGATGTTGAAAATTTATCTCTTTTGCTAAAAAATTAATCTTTTTTGGTTGAAAATTCAAATATTTTGTTAAAATTTTACCTTTTTTGGTTGAAAATTCAACTACTTCTTTCAAAATTTATTTTAAAGATTCACCTCTTTGGTTAAGAATGTAACTATTTTCTTGAAAATTCTCTTGGTTAAGTATTCAACTATTTTGTTAAAAACTCATATTCTTTAGCTGAATTAAACTGATTCAAAATTGGGTTTTGCGTTGAAAATTAATTTTTTTATCTGAAAATTTAACTATTAGGTTGAAAATTCATGCTTTCCTTTAAATTAACATTCTTTTTAAAAAATTATCTCTTCCAGCTTAAAAGTCATTTGTTTTTTAAAACATTCTACTTTTTAGCTTGAAACCTAATTCCTTTGTTGAGAAATCATCTTTCTGAGAAAAAAATTATTCTTCTCATTTGAAAATACATCTATTTGCTCGAGGATTCAATTATTTTATAAAAAATACTTTTTTTTCTGTTGAATTCAACTGGTTAAAAATTAATTCTGTGATGTTGAAAATTTATCTCTTTTGCTGGAAAATTAATCTTTGTTGGTTGAAAATTCAAATATTTAGTTAAAATTTCTCATTTTTGATAGAAAAATCAACTACTTCATTTAAAATTTATTTTTTAAAGATTCACCTCTTTGGTTAAGAATAAACTGGTTGAAAATTTGTTTTTGCGCTCAAAATTAATTTTTTTATCTGAAAATTCAACTATTAGGTTAAAAATTCATCCTTTTCTTTAAATTAACATTCTTTTTAAAAAATTATCTCTTCCGGCTTAAAAGTCATTTGTTTTTTAAAACATTCTTCTCTTTAGCTTGTACCTTAATTCCTTTGTTGAAAAATCGTCTTTTTGGGAAAAAATTACTCTTCTCGTTTAAAAATACATCTATTTGGTTGAGGATTCAATTATTTTATCAAAAATACTTCTTTTTTCGTTGAACTCAACAAGTTAAAAATTAATTTTGTGATGTTGAAAATTGATCTCATTTGCTAAAAAATTAATTTTTTCGTGTGAAAGTCAGGAGACCGAGAGTAGGGGAAGTGAGGGGATATGAGGGGGGGGATTAGGAGTAGTGAGAAAAAATTAGAGGAGGGAAACTATTGACAGTGAAGAGAAATGAGTGGAAGGAAAGTAGGAGAAGTGAGGGGGGATTAGAGGAGGGAAAGTAGGGTAAGTAATGGGAAATAAGGAGAGGGGATATATAGGAAGTGAAAAGAGGGGAAGCAAGTGAAGTGAGGGAAAATTAGACGAGGAAAAGTAGGGTCAGTGAAGAGAAATGAGTGGAAGGAAAGTAGGAGAAGTGAGGGGGAATGAGAGGAGGGAAAGTGGGGTAAGTAATGGGAAATAAGAAGAGGGGATATATAGGAAGTGAAAGGAGGGGAAGTAATTGGAGTAAGGGAAAATAAGGGAAGGGGAACTAGGCGCAGTAGTGGAAATGAGGAGAGGGAAGTAGGGGAAGTGTGGGAAATAAGATTGAGGGAAGTCATGGTGAAGAGGGGTAGTGGTGATTAGGGAATGGAAGTAGGAGAAGTGAATGTTAGTGAGGGAAGGTAGGGAAATGATTAGAAATAAGGGTGAGTAGGGGAAAGGGGAGTGTTAGCTTGGGAAGCGAGGAGAGGTGGAAGTAGAGGGTGAAGTGAGGGAAGAGAAAGTAGGGGAATGTGGGAGAAGTATGGGAATGTAGGGAAAGTAGGGGAGGGGAGGTTTGAACGACTTAATTAACGTCTTATTTTTATTAATTATTTATGTCCGCACCTCTTCTCTGTGTTAAAATTTCGGGACTAAGAAGGTTTGGATTTGGGTCCATGGATCTTGGAACGTCAAGGTGGTTTCCTGTGATCGGCGTTTGTGGCGAGGATCCTGCATCCTTCAGGCACTGTCTTGAATCTCCCATTCCCCCAGCATCCAGATATGTTGCTGTAATATTAAATTTTATTAGCAAAAATTATATAAAAAATTAAAGAAATTATTTTGTTCAATTAATCAAGAAGAGGGAAAATTGTAAAATAGAAAAATATTAGAATTAGTCGCAGACAATGGAGAATCCTCTTCTGTATCTTGTAAGTATGTAATAAAAAATACAATTTCCGTAACAATTTTCTTTGACAATAATTTTAAATTGTTTAAAATATTTTTATGATTTCAAGCGATTTTTAAACATTTGAAAAGTTTTTTTTTTAACTTTTTAAAAGATTTCAAAGATTCCTGATTTGGAACATTAAATAATTTTTTATCATAAAAATTACAATTCTGATTTAGAACAGAGAATTTTGTAAATAATTATAATTCTGAATTTGAACAGGTTTTTTTTTTAAATTCCCCTCTTCTGAATCAGAATTAAAATTATTTTCCAAAATTCCAGTTCCATATTAAAAATTTCTGTTCCAAGTCAAATAATACTTCTTTATAAAAATTCTCTGTCCTAAAGTCAAAAATATTAATTTTTTACGAAAATTTCCTGTTCCAAATTAAAAATTATAATTCTTTGTGAAAATTCCCCGTTTCAAGTTAGAATTACATTTGTTTCAAAAAATCTCATATTCCAAGTCAGAATTGTATTTATTTATAACATTTTCTATTGTATTTCAGAAATATATTAACTCTCTTTGTTTAAAATTTGAAAGAGAGTAGTTCTTTTGGCAAATTTTTATTTGGCAAAATTTTTTTTTTTAATTTAAACCAATTTTGATTTGGAAAAAGGAATTTCAAAAATCTGACGAATTCTGACTTGGCAATGATATTTTTTGTGAATTACATTTTTATAAAACTGAATGAAAATTATTTGTCAAAATTTTCCATTTCTTGTCCAAAATTACTGATTTCAAGATAAAATTTTAATTCTTCACGATATTCCCAGTTGGAAAGTAACAATTGTATTTCTTGACGGGATTTTTTTTTATTTCACTTATTTGTTCTCGAACCAACTGAGCTTTATAATTCTTTTAGAAAATTCTCTATACCAAGTGACAAATTAATTTCCAAAATTCCCTGTCCAAGTCGAATTGTATAATTTTAAATTTCAACTTTCCAAAAACATTTTGAAAGTGCGAGTGAAATAAAACGAATTTTAATTTTAAAAAATTCGAATATTCATTCATTAAATTCAAAAGAATTCAAATAAATTGGAAGAAATGTGATGAATTAAAAAAATTCTATTGAGTTTCGTAAAATCGGAATGAATTTAAAGGAATTCAAGATGAAAGAGAAGAATCCGATGAAATTCATCACATTTTAAGTTGAATTTAAAAGAATTAAAATGAATTAAAAAACATTTTCAAATCTAAAAAAAAATCATTGAATTCAGTAACTTTGAAATACGCTTAGAAAAATTCAAGGGAATTCAAAAGAATTTGATAAGATGCCTACGAATTCAAGGATCAAATTAAATTAAAAAAACAATCAAGTGAATTCGAAACAATTCAAAAATATGAAAAAATGTATTGAATTGTGTAAGTTTGAAATGAGTTGAGAAAAATTAAAGGGAATTTAAAAGAATTTAATAAAACGCCTAAGAATTTAAGGTGAGAATATTTCGAATGGAATGAAAAGGAATTAATCTTGTATCATTTCTGAATAAAAGCGTTTAAAATTGTATAATTTGCAGTTGAAAAAAATTGTTGAACAGTAGCTGTTTTTTTTTCAAAATTCAAAACCTTCAAACTAGAATTTTTAAATTTGCATTTTAATTCTATAGCTTCAAAATTGATTTTGAATGGGAAATACTGAAAAATCAAAAACTGTACACTCCAGAAACTTGAAACTTGAACAAATTTAGTTTAAAAATTAAGAATTTTTAAATGTTCAATTATACTTTTCGAAATTATACCATTTCAATTTTAATTGTAAAATTTAAACTTATGACTTACGACTCTAAACCATTAAAAGTTAAAGAAATCATTCAATTGTTCAATAGAAAAATTGTTTTTTTTTTTTCAAACTGAGTTTAAAATGTCGAATGTTTTGGAACATTTTCCAAATAAAAAAAACTTCTATATTCAATGCCTGGTTCTGAAATCTGTTCATTTTTAAGGCTTGTATTTGAGAAATTATTGTCCTAATTTTTGATTATTTTGAAAATTTTTTATTTCTAAACTATTAAATTTACTTGAAGTAATAGAAATTTTTAAGAGTTTGAGTACAAAAAAGTTATAATATAACATTTCTTCGCAAAAAAAATTTTTTTAGTCTTAAATGAAGTTCAAATTTGTTTAAGTTTTAAGTTTCTGGAGTATACATTTTTTATTTCTTGATATTTTTTATTTAAAGTAACTTTTTATTTTGAACGTTTTTCAGGAATAATTCAATTTCAAAGGTTTACAATTGAAAATTTTTCCATTTTGAATGAGGAGAATAACGGTGAATTTATGTTTTGATTTTAGAAAAGTTCGTCTAATCAATTTTTATGTTAAATCATAAATTTTTTTATTCAATAAAAATTTAGATTTCTATAATTTTAGAAGCTTTCACTTTAAACAAGTGAATTTAGTTTTCAAAT
>JAABKJ010015008.1:0-10001 GCA_011634705.1 Andricus grossulariae
GGGAAGAGGGAAGAGGGAAGAGGGAAGAGGGAAGAGGGAAGAGGGAAGAGGGAAGAGGGAAGAGGGAAGAGGGAAGAACTATATTGTTTTTATACGATAAAAAATTAGATTTTCCTTACATTATGATAATCTTGATTAATGAATCGTCTGCCACATCTGTGATGTTCTCTCCAAAATTCTCGAAACCATGGATTGACTTCTTCATGTTGGAGTGACAAAGTTTTTAAATATTCATCAAATCCTGCCATTTGTCTTGATAAAGGTTGCACAGCCAGGGCTCCTTCTAAAACAATTTGTTCTTGGTCCTGACTATCATCAGGATTTAAAAATTCTCGATGATTGGAATTGGACCAAGCATCACTTCCGATCCAAACATATCGGGAACCAACCCCAAGTCGTCTTGCTGATTCGAGTACTTTTAAAGTTGTTATTTTCTCAGCGAAAAGTACTACAACTGAATTTTAAAAAAAATTGTATAAGTATAATTAAGATAAAAACGATAGTACAATAATTAATAATAATGTCAACAATTAATACGACTTATGATACCAAATGATAATTATTAATAATATATTTATCATCCTTCAAACCGACGGCAAACTCGACTATCGCAAAACCGGCTGAACTCGGGAGGTGGTTTTCTGCAGTTTTCGTCTCCCCTGGCCAAACGTCCAGGCACTGGTTGTGATTAAATTTATAAACATTTAAGACAAATTTCTAAGAAAATAGTAGATTCCTCAACCAAATAGATGAAATATTTAAGTTTTGAAATAATAATTGATTTTTTAATTAATTTTTTTTCTTTTAAAATGATGAATCTTGAACCTCTAAAAAAATGAATTAATTACAAATTATTTCGACTTTAAGTCAATTAATGGATTTTTTAACCCAAAAATTGAGTTTTAAACTAACTAATATTTAATTTACATTTTTAAAAGTTGATATTTATATTAAAAAAATAATGCAAATTTTTTTTATCATTTTGAAAACTTTTCAAATATAAAAAAAAAATTAGTGTAAAGGTAGCTAGAAACAAGAAAAGATTTTAAAAATTACCGACACAAGGAAATTCCTTAATTTAAACAATTAAAAAAATTTTTTATAATAAAATAAAATACTTTCATTTGATGAACAAATTTTTTATTTTATTATATATAAAATCAAATTTAAATCAAATTTAAATGAGACGACTGAAAAATCCCGACTTGGGATCTTCTCGAATAATAAAATTTCCTAAAAACAATTGCCGAATTATAAAATGTCCGGTACTACCAAATTCGCGACATCAGAAAATTATCGAATTTAAACAATTTAAAAAAATTGTTTCTCAATAAATCATATTTATTCTGTAAAAATACAATAATTAAATTTTTTGATCAAAAAATTTTTTTATGGTTATCTTTTTTTTTTAATATTGTTTGAATTAGAAATATCAATAATTTAAAAAATATATTTCTCAATGAAAAAGAACAATACAAGAACAAGATTTTCATTACGAGAACCATAATAAAAAAAAATACTTTGCACAGTTTCAAAAAAAAAAAACTTGTATTCAGAAATTTTGTTCTTCAATTATTATTATTTTAATTTCAAACAAAAATTTTAAAAAATACATAGCACATTTTAAACAAATTTTCTATGGTCAAAATATTTTATTGTCGTATTTTTAATAAATAAATAATACTGATTTAAAATATTTTTTTAATTGTTTAAAATCGGGAATTATATATAATTCGGAAATTTGCTTCAGAAATGTTCAAATTCGGTAATATTATAAACTGTCTAGAATTTTATTTTTTAATAATTTTATAGGCATTCAAAATTGAATTTTTCGTTTTGAAAATGTTCCAAAATATTGAAAATTTCAAACTCAACTTAAAAACAAAATAATTTCTTATTGAAAGGATTAAAATTGTGCAATTTCAAAAATTGGCATCATATATAGCAATCTTGTTTTTTTAATGTTTATTTTTCAATTTCATAACTAAAAATTGTTCAATTTTTAGTTCAAGATTTAAAAAAATGAATCAATAAAAATTGAAACACAATTTATTGAAAAATTTCAAGAATGAAGAAAAATTCTAAATTAAGTGTTAACGATTAAACGATTTGAAATTAAAATAGTCAAAATTGTGTTGTTTCAAATCAAATTCATAACAATTAAACTATCTGAAATTTCAAAAGTTTTAATTTTGTAATTAAAATTGAAATGCTTAAATTTCGAAAAATATAACTAACAATGTGAAAAGTTTAAATTTTCAAACGATTTAAATTTATTTAAAATAATAGAAGTTTTAATGGCATCTTAAAATGTATTCAATTTTTCATTATTCTATATTAATGGATTTTAATTGGAAATAATACAATTTCAATTCCTTTGGATTTTAAATAATCCCATTTCCAAAATTCTTGTCTCAAAAAAATATTCAGATTGTAACGTTTTGAAAATATCCTATTTTTGATATTTTAATCTGAAATCTTTCAATTTCGATATTTTTGAATTCAATAAAAAATTCTTTAATTTTGGAACGCTTTGAATTAGAAATTATAAAATTTCAAATTTTCTCTAATGAAATTGTCGAATTTTTCCAATTTTATTTTCTAATTTTTCAATTTGAAGAGATTCTGATCAAAAAAATGTTAATCTCAAATTATTCGATTTTAAACACTTTTATTTATAAATGATAAACGTTCAATTCCTTTTCATTCAATTTAAAATATTGCCCGTTTTTCAAAATTGTACCTTATCTAAAATTGTTTGATTTGAAAAGTTTTCAATTCAAATTTGTTTAATTTGTTTTTAAAAAAATGTAAAAGCTCTCAATTCAAAATTATTAATGATTGTTTATAAGAAATTTAACTTCATACTTAAAACTTGATTTAATAATTGATTTTTCAATTTGAAATTGCAGTTTTTTAATGCGCAATTCTAAAATAATTTAATTTTTGATACCTTGAAAATAAATTCTTCAGCTTTAAAAGCCTAAATTATTATATAGGGGTAAACACCCTACAGTGGATAATGCAACCTACAGTGGATAATAATTAATTAAGAAAAAAATAAAAAATAATTAATTCTAATATTAATTCCTCAGCACGAATAGTGTCTAAACTATTAATCACATTAAATTAATTATTTTACATACATTAGTACATTGAATTAGGGATTATCCACTGTGGGTCGCATTATCCACTGTAGGGAGGTTCCCCTATTTTTTTTTAGGTTTCCTAATTTCTTAATCAGGAACAAAGTTGCAATTATTCAAAAATTGAAGAATTGTCCGTTGTAAATCTTCAAAATTGAACTACATATTCCAAAAAACGTTTAAAAATACATAATTTTAAACTATAAATAAACTGAATTATTGAATTTTCAATTGTTAATCCTGAAAAATGAAGAATTTTTAAATTTCAAATCATTCAAATTTTTAAAAAATGTCAATTGTAAGCCTTCAAAATGGAACTTTTATAAAACACTTTCAATATTCAATACTTTCAAAATATAAATCTTCAAATTGAATAATTTGGAATTTTATACATAGTTTCAAAATTCAAGAATTTTCAATTGCATCTGTTCAAAATTGTAGAATTTCAAATTGTAAATCTGTAAAATTGTAAAAAAATTTATTGTGAAAATTTACAACAAGAATTAAGCAAGTTTTACAACTAACAATTCTGTAATTTTTATTACTTAAATTTTTAATTTCTTGAATTTAGAAGATTTCGAATTCAAACCAAATTTTTGACCTCAAAAATCATCCAAATTTAGAAATTGTTATTGATTAATTTTTAAAACTGAAGAGTTTTCAATTGCTAATCTAAAAAGTTGAACTAATAAACAAAATTACATTATTTTAAATTATACACTTTAAAAATTAAAGAATATCCCGTTGTAAATCTTTTAAACTGAATTCTAAAAAAAAAAACGTTCAAAATTACATACTTTAAAAATATAAATATTGAAAATCGAATAATTTGAAATTCTATATTTTTCAAATTTGAGAATTTTCAATTGTAAATCTTTAAAATTGAAAAGTCTTTAATTTTTAAATTAAATAAATGAATAATTTAATACTTTTAAGATATAAATATTCAAAATTGAATAATTTGAAATTCTATATTTTCAAAATTTGAGAATTTTCAATTCCAACTCTTCAAAATTGTAGAACTTTGAATTGTAAATCTTTAAAATTAAAAAATGTTAAATGTCGAAAATTATAACATAAACTTAGTTCAAATTTTAAGTTTTACAATTCAAAAAGCTTAATTTTGATGATTCATATTCTAAATTTCTTCAATTTGGTAGATTTAGAATTGAAAACTTGACTTTTGATCTTCAAAATCATTCAAATTTAGGAACTTTTATTTATAAATTTTAAAAATTGAAAAGTTTTCAATGGTTAATCTCAAAAATTGAACTAAAAACAAAATTCAAAATTACATCATTTTAAAATATACGCTATGAAAATTAAAGAATATTCCATTGTAAATCTTTGAAATTGAATTATTCTAAAAAAGCGTTCAAAATTACATACTTTAAAACATAAATATTGAAAATGGAATAATTTGAAATTCAATATTTTTAAAATTTAAAAATTTGCAATTCCAACTCTTCAAAATTGTAGAACTTTGAAGTGTAAATCTTTAAAATTAAAAAATGTTTAATTTCGAAAATTAAAACTTAAATTTTGTTTAATTTTCAAGTTTTACAATTAAAAAAGCTTAATTTTGATGATTCACATTCTAAATTTCTTCAATTTGGTAGATTTAGGATTGAAAACTTGACTTCAAAATTTCATCATTTTAAATTATACATTCAAAAAATTGTAGAATATTTCATTGTAAATCTTCAAAATTGAACTATTCTAAAAAAAGGTTTCGAAATTACATGCCTTTGAAATATAAATAATATTGAAAGTTGAATAATTTGAAACTCTGTATTTACAAAATCTAGAAATTTTTAATTATAATTCTTCAAAATTGTAGAACTTGCAATAGTAAATCTTTAAAATTCAAAAGTTCTCATTTGAAAAATTTGCAATCAAAATTAATTCAAGTTTTAAGTCTTACAATTAAAAACACTGGCATTTTAAAGATTTATATTCAAATTTCTTCAAAATGGTAGATTTAGAATTGCAAACTTGACTTTTAATCTTCAAAATCATTTAAATTTAGAAGTTTTTATTTATAAATTTTTTTAATTGAAGAGTTTTTAATTTTTAAGCCCAAAAATTGAACTAATAAAAAAATCTTCAAAATTTCATAATTTTAAATTATACACTTCAAAAATTGAAGAATATTCCACTGTAAATCTTCAAAATTCAACTCTTCTAAAAAAAAGTTCAAAATTACATACCTTCAAAATATAAAGATTAAAAATTGAATAATTTCAAATTCTATATTTTCAAAATATAGGAATTTTCAATTGTAACTCTTCCAAATGGTAGAACTTGCAATACTAAATTTTTAAAATTGAAAAGTTTTTAATTTTGAAAATTTACAATTAAAATTAATTCAAGTTTTAAGTTTTACAATTAAAATACTGTAATTTTGATGATTTACATTAAAAATTTCTTCAAATTGGAAGATTTAAAATTGAACACTTGACTTTTGATCTTCAAAATATTTTAAATTTAGAAATTTTTTGTTATAAATTTTTAAAATTGAAGAGCTTTCAATTGTAAATCTTCAAAATTGAATTAATAAAAAAGTCTTCAAAATTACATCATTTCATATTATACACTTAGAAAATTGAAGAATATTTTATTGTAAATATTCAAAATTGAACTATTTATAAAACACTTTCAAAATTAATTATTTTTAAAATATAGATATTGAAAATTGAATAATTTTCAAGACTATATTTTCAAAATTGAAGAATTGTCAATTGCAACTTTTCAAAATGGTAGAACTTGCAATTGTAAATCTTTAAAATTGAAAAATTTTTAATTTTGAAAATTTACAATTAAAATTAATTCATGTTTTTAGCTCTACAATCAGAAAAATGGTCAAACAATTTTTGAAGAACATGAAAAAATCTGCCTCAGTCCGGATTTGAACCAAGAAAGCCATTATCCATGAGTGGACTTACGCCCCCGAGGACTCATGCTTCAAACCCCGGCTGAGGAAGATTTTTTTCTTCTTCTTGAAAAATCATTTGTCCAAACTAGTCGTTTTAACATCGAAATTTGTATTAATTGAACATTTTTAAACGCGGACGTTAATATCTTTAAATGGTAATAACATATTATTAAATTTATAATAAATTTTTATTAATAATAATTAATTTAATAAATTTCTGTAGTAATCTATAGAAAACATGGAAGGATCTGCAAAGGCCTCGGTGACGTAATTGGTAAACGCTCCACTCATAGATAATCGCGTTCCCGGTTCAAATCCTGGCTGAGGCAGATTTTTTCTTGTTCTTGAAAAATTATTTGTCCGAAATAATCGCTTTCATATCGAAATTTGTAGCAAATTAACTTATTAATTTATTTCCTTGCTTCTAATTCGTGCCGGGAAAAAATCTCGAAAAAAGTTCCGAAATCGATAAGTTCCTTCTAGGGCATTTTCATACTTATTTCTCAATTATTCACGTAAATGCCTATATTCCCCAGTGGGATTTCACTTCCTCGTTGAGAAATTGGATTCTTAAATGTATTTATCCTGTGATACTTAGATTGTCATTATAGAAAGATTTCCAAAAACAAACATCGACGAGGGAAAAATATAAATTTGCATAAAATATGTAAATTGCGGATGACAATATTTATTTAAAAAATTTGACATAATCCATAACAGTTCTCGCTTTTATATTTTAAAAGCGTCATCAATCGCGCGCGTGTAGTTTTTTTTATTTGAAGGGAAAATATTTTTTAAGGCAAAATAAAAATTTCGAATACATATTTATTTTTTACGTTTATTTGTTTTCAAGCTTATACAAATATAATATTTTCAAGATTCTTGAGAAAAATCAAAGAGATTGCTGAAGTTTTCGGCAATGTTAAAAGTCCAAATTTCAACAAAAAAGTTATTTTGCAACCAAATAATATAAAATATTTTACCCCAAAAATATTTTAATTTTTTATAAAGAGCAGTTGGATTCATCCAAAAAGACGAATTTTCGACTAAATTGTTGAATCCTCAACCAAAAAAAAATAATTTTTTCCAAGTACATTTTTAACCAAAAAAATGACATTTTTTCAAAACAGAAGAATTTTCGTTGATAGTTGAATTTTCAACAAATTAGATGAATTTTCTATCAAGAAAAATAATTTTCTACCAAAAAAGACGAATTTTCAACTAAAATAATGAATTTTCGAATAAAAAAATGACTTTTTGACAAAGTAGTGAAACTTTTACCCCAGTAGTTGAATTTTCTACCAAAACAGATGAATTCTCAATGAAAAATATGATAGCTGATAATAAAACTGAAAAATATTTTAATTTGAAATCAGAAAGAGTTGAATTCATCCCAAAAACGAATTTTCAACAAAATAGTTAAGTGCTCGACCAAAAGAAAATTTTAATTTTAAAACAAACAGTTGCATTTAATTTTTTTAAAAATCTACTAAAAGAGATGAATTTTCAAACCAAGAAAATGTATTCTCAAAAAAATGGTTTAATTTTCAGCCAAAAAAGATTTTTTAGTCAAGAAAGAAAAAAAAATTCAGGCAAATTATAATTTGAAGAGAAAAATAGTTTTCATAACAAAATAAAAATATGACGTAACTATCAATTTTTCAAGTTATTTGTTTATTTATTTTATTTAAGCTTACATGAATATAATTTCTTATTTCACAAAACTTTAAAAATTTTCATGAAAAATTAGAGTCAGCTTAAAAAATATTTAGGACATTTTGACGCTTGAAAAAAATTTTAAACTATTTCATAATTTTTGAGAACTCTTTCAAAGTTTTGAAATATTTTTAATATATTTAAAACTTCTAAAATTCCTCAATATCTTTTAATAATTTATTAATTACAGATATAATTATTTATCTTTAAATTATTTCTAATATTGTAATGTTTTCAAATCTTTTTAAATAGTCTCTTAAAATTATTTTTCTTTCAATAAAAAATTACTTCAAATATTCCCAGGAATCTTAAGAAAAGTTTTATTATTATTTCGAAACCTTTCGAAATATTAAAAAAAAAATTAAAAATTAAATTTCTAAATCTTCACAAATATACATTTTGTTTTAAGTTTTTCGAAATTTTTTATTTTTTGTAATTTTTTAAAGACTTTTAAATATCTAGTAAAATAATTCGAATTTTTCCTAATATTTTGAAAAAAAAATACAAAATTTAAGACACTGCCTTCTTTCCAGATTTTTTTTATAATTTTGGAAATTTGTTGGAATGTTTTCAAATCTTTTTTAATATTCTCTTTAAATACATTTTGTAGAAAAAATATTGTAATCTTGCAAAATTAACCAATTTTATCAAATAATAATTTTCAATCTTTTTTAATCTTTTTGAATATTTTCCTAAAATTAATTTTCTAAAAACAAAAATTAAATAAAATTTTCCCTGGAATCTTAAGAAAAAAATTGCATTGTCTTAAAACCTTCCAAATTCTTAAAAAGTTTCAAAATATAATTTCAAAATTTTCAAAAATCAACATTTCATTTAAAAAACCTATTTTTGACAATTAGCAAAAGCGCGCAATGCGCGCGCACGCGTATTTTTATGATTTTAAAAACAGATGGGTAATTTTTTTGATTGATAGTAACAATTTTTTTATCTAATAAATTTTATTTTTTTCGTAATCTATATAATAAGCCCAAAATTTTGAGAAATTTTGATATTTTCTCAAATTAATAAATATATGTGTTACAAATTTTTTTCTTATCTAAAATCAGAAACTGTACAATTTATATACATTCTTGTGCATTTTTCAATAATTATTTATTTAAATTACAAGAATTGTTTTTAATCCCAATTTTGAATTGCGCGCCAACTTCGGCAAACCAGTGCGCGGCCCGAACGCAAGCGCAGTAGCAAAAGGCGCCCAAATTGGCATCACTGCCAAGAAGTTCACTTTTCTACAAAAAAAAAGTGATCCATAACAAATCTATAGATCTTTTTTATATGCACAATTTATTTTTGTTTCTTCATCTTCTCTCATCTCTCTTCCTCATCCTTCCTCTTCAGTGAGATCATCCCTTTTCAGGGGGGATTATAGATTCTCCTCCCCCCTTTTCGGGAAGATGCCACCCTTTTTAGGGAGGATTCCTGAATATAAATTCACAAACATACCACGATCTGTAGCATAGGTAAAATCGGTATTTATATAGTAACTGGTGAGCACACGTCGCCGGTTGTGAGAGAAAAGAGGCGTTCCTAAAAATCTCCCTCTTGCGGTGATTTTAGTTACCAGCTTGCATTGGTGGGAAAATTTAAAATCTAAATTCTACCAAAAGAAATAGTTATCTCGGCCTGGAGCTGTGATCCCAACTTTGGCATGTTGAGCTGTTGCGCTTGCCCAGCGTAGCGGCCCTCATTGGTCGCTGTCAGCGCGCGATTCAAACCGGGTTAAATTAACCATTATTGAAATTAAAATAGATAATAATTATAAATTGCACAATATACTTAAGATAAAATGTGTGTATTCAAATAAGAACTACAACAGATTCATTTTCGTAAATGCATTTATAGGTTATATAAATATATTAAGGCCATGTGACGAGTGGGTCACGTGACCGGCTTCCCACCTTACCGACACATTTTTTACTTGTAAACTTATTTTCACACGAAAAGCCACATCGAGTTAAAAATTTGGGATAATAAATAAGAAGCACTAAGGAACGCGGCTCTGATCCTAAATTTTTATAATCATGAAAAAGGCAAAAAAAATCATTCACAAAAAAAACTTTGTTCATCATTATAAAAATTTAGCACCAGACCCGCGTTTCTTAGTACTTCTCATTTATTATCCCAAATTTTCAACTTGATGTGGCTATTCGTGTGAAAATAAGTTTACAAATAAAAAAAGTGTC
>JAABKJ010015009.1:0-10000 GCA_011634705.1 Andricus grossulariae
TCTCGACTACTTGACTATATAATGTGTGATATACGTAAATGAGAATGTATTTTCAATATGGTGTAACAATAATATATAAGAAATGTTGACATTAAAATAATTGGTATTGACATTGAATTGCAAAAAAATTATTTAAAAGCGATATATTGCTTATCATTTGACAATAAAAGTAATTTTCGGTATATAAATCATCAGAAAAAAAAGGAAGAAGCAAGAGAAATTTGTATCTACATAGCAAACAATGATTCAAATATTTTTTACCCTACCTAAGTGACCTTGAAATTTCGAAATATCGAAAAAATCGACTTTTTCTTTATTTTCTTATATTCAAGGTCAATTTCTCGACTACTTGACTATATAATGTGTGATATACGTAAATGAGAATGTATTTTCAATATGGTGTAACAATAATATATGAGAAATGTTGACATTAAAATAATTTGTATTGACTTTGAATTGCAAAAAATTTATTTAAAAGCGATATATTGCTTATCATTTGACAATAAAATTCATTTTCGGTATATAAATCATCAGAAAAAATAGTTAGAAGCAAGATAAATTTGTATCTACATAGCAAACAATGATTCAAATTTTTTTCCCTCTCCCTACGTGACCTTGAAATTTCAAAATAACGAAAAAATCGACTTTTTCGCTATTTTCTGAGAGTTACGGCCATTTTTTTGTCTATTCGACCATGAAATGTCTGATATACGTTAAGGAAAATGTATTTTCAATATGTTAAACCAATAATATATGTAGAATGTTGATATTAAAATCATTTTGATTGATTTAGGATTACAAGAAAATATCTAAATAAAGAGCGGTATATAACTTTTAGATATTTTCTTGTAATCCAAAATCAATAAAAATGATTTTATTATCGACATTCTGCATATATTACTGGTTTAACATATTGAAAATACATTTTCCTTAACGTATATCAGACATTTCATGGTCGAATAGTCGAAAAAATGGACGTAACTCTCAGAAAATAGCGAAAAAGTCGATTTTTTCGTTATTTTGAAATTTCAAGGTCACGTAGGGAGGGGAAAAAAAAATTTGAATCATTGTTTGCTATGTAGGTACAAATTCACCTGCTTCTAACAATTTTTTCAGATAATTCATATACCGAAAATTAATTTGATTGTCAAATAAAGAGCAATATATCACAATATATTCAATAAAAATTTCATAAAAAATATTCATCACGCTTGCTTGAAAAGTGCCATTTTCTCTTTTTTCTACTGTCTTCAAAGCCTCATAAAGAACCTAATAAATTTACATCCTATACTGAAATTTTAAGAATATTTTCCTCGAAGGTTGAAGATTTCATTTTTTGAAAAAGCAGATTAGGAAAAATATAAATAAGCCTGCTACAATGAAAATAAATCTGAGTAAATCTTTTAAATCTCACAGGTCTACGAGTAATTTTCGGAGCGGAGCGCTCATCAGCTCGGCCATAAAAGTCGAGCACAGTTGGTCTTGACACCATAAACTCATAAAGCAGACCCTTTCACGGCAAATCGTTCTATACTTATATTTCCCTTTTTCAAACAAGTGAGTAATAATAATTCAATGGAAGCTAACTAATCCTGTTATAAAGTAACATCGATGAAAAGAGCTGAAATTGCACTTTTACCATCGACTCTTCACTTACCGAAATTGTCAGCTTTTGCAATGACAACATTCAAAGACGTTGGGGCATCTCTAAATATTGTTTAAAATTTAAAAAAAAAAAAAACTGGCTTCTAAAATATCGCATAAACTACCGTTATTTGCCTTTCGCTCATAAGAAAACTAAAAGTGTTTTTTTTTTCGGGCCACCCTACTATGCAGGTATAAATCGACTTGCTTTGAACTATTTTTATTGATAATTTAAATCTCCAAAAAAAAAAAAAACAATTTGCTGTTCAAATTTGAAGAAGTGCTTTGTTTTTCGTTATTTTTAACTATATCTACGATGCGGAGACAGAAGGATTTTTTAAATGAAACTTTAAGTTAGTGTTTTAGACTCCCAAAAGAAAGTTTTCATTGCTATTAGAGCTTCGCGCAAACAACTTCTTTTTTTGATACGCCCTATGTATATGCACAGAAGTTATTTATTACCTAAAGATTTCCATTATTACTGCAAATATTAACCGACTTTCATGAATCTTTTTTTCACTTTCTTGTAATTATATAAATTAATTAATTCTGCTCATTAAGATTAAATCAATCCATGATTTCATAATTTCAGTTTTTCTAACCGGCCATAATTTCATAACAATGGAAGGGTCATTCGTTCCGTGTAATTAGACTCGCTTCGTAGTATCTGCCTCCTGGCATTTACAAAGGTCCATAGGCACCGGGCGAAAATGCAGAAACAGCGATCACTGAGCGTCACTCCTATTGTTATGCAAATATTAACCGATTTTCATGAATCTTTTTTCTCTTTCTTGTAATTATATGAATTAATTAATTATGCTCATTAAAATTAAATTAATCCATGATTTCCTCATTTCAGTTTTTCCAACCGGCAATAATTTCATAACAATGAAAGGGTCATTCGTTTCGTGTAATTCGACTCGCTCCGCGAGATCTGCCTCCTGGCATTTACAAAGGTTCATAGGCACGCAGCGAAAATGCAGAAACAGATAACACTGAACGTCACTTCTATTGTTCTTACGTTTTTGATTATTATACAAAATATAAATATTTTATCGAAATACCGACTCTGTGTGCTTCGAGATATGATTCTGAAGATTACGTATGCAAAAAATTAAACAAAAACATTCAACCGTGCGGCCTCAAAATTCCGAACCGATTACCCATTCTGAAAGCCTTAAGCTTTCCAACAGACATATGATAAGTGTATGGGAGTTTAAATCGAAAGCTTTCTGGTAGTTAATCTAGGCGATCCATAGATAGCGCTGCTAGGATGCTGCATCCCTGCAGACACATCTTTCGGTGAGCAGGTTCTCCTAACATCCTGCTACGCCTTCCTTCCAGGCGCGTTGTGCGCACATCCCTCACCATACAGGTCCAATTGTCCGAACAATCCTATCATTTAGGATAGCTGTGAAGATCTTATATAGCGTGATCAGACAAGTAATCCAGCAGGTCGTCCCTCAGTTGGACCGTCCACTCAAAAGTATTGAGATTTTGCCGGTCAATCGCATTGACTCTGTGTTGATTAGCTCCCTCAACTCTAGGGTTGTCGGCATTGCTATCCGACCCATTGTCGAGAGCCCTGAGCGTTCGATTGTTTTGCACAGCACTTACAACTATGTTTGGTTTTATCATTGTTGTTCCTACGAGCATATATGGAAAAGGGTTCGTCCATCCTTGTACACCCCCTATGCAAGGATAAGGCAGCATACTCTGAGAGGTCGCCTGGTAAGTCACCGTTTGAGACAACTCACCCAGGTGCCATTTAAACTTCGGTACAGTTCTTATGCCTCCGCTTGGGGGTTATTCGTTCGTGACCATCTCTGGTCAATTGTCCGTAACTGCTTATTAATTATAGTAACCATATTCCGCAGAAACCCTTGGTAAAGGGACCCTCTATCCGCAACCCGAGGACGCGTTTGGTAGCTTTGTCATAGGCCCTTCAGTTCGATTCCAGAGGAACTGAAACCGAATATATTGCTCTTTCATTGTTTATTGCTCTTCCATTTTTTATTGCAAAACGCAAAGTTTTAACCTGCAAAACTTCTTGAAACTCTGAATCCTTCCCCCTCAAATTTATTAACGCGATTCAACTAACAAAACGACCTTTCTGTCAGAATTTCTATTACATAACTTGCAACAAAAGTAACAACGAAACTGAAAATTCGAAAAATCCTGAAAAATTTGTTGGCAAGATTAAAATGACGCAACACCTTTTCTAACAACTAAAGTCACACTTTTCGATTCCACTAGGAATTTCTGTTAGATAACTTGTCACAAAAGTAACAAAAACCTGAACATTCGTAATAAAACATATTTTTTAACAAACATATTCACCCTTTTTCAGTCCTCTCAGAATTTCTGTTACTTAACTGGTAAGAAAAACTAACAAAAAAACTTAACATTTACGAAATCTAGGAAATTTCTTTCTGGAAAATTCGTTTTCCAAGATTTAAATAACAAAACACATTTTTTAACAACAAAAATCACCCTTTTTGATTGCTGTCAGAATTTCTGTCACATAACTTGTAACAAAAGTAGCGGAAAACTGAACATTCGCAAAACCTATCAAAGTTGCTTTCTTAAAAACGTATGAGCTAGACTAATATAAGATAGAGCCTTTACTAAAGAAAAGATACTGCATTCAGTTCCTCTCAGAATTTCTGTTAAATAACTTTTAAGAAAATTAGCAAAAAACTCAACATTTCCAAAACCTGGAAAATGTCTTTCTGGAAAATTCGTTTCCAATATCTAAATAACAAAACACATTTTCTAACAATGAAAGTCACCCCTTTCCATTCCTATCAGAATTTATGTTACCTACCTTGTAACAAAACTAACAAAAAAATTCGATACTCGCGAATCCCAGAAAAATTTTTTTCTTTGAAATTTATTTCCAAGATGTGAAAAACAAAACACATTTTCTGACAACGAAAGTTACCCTTTTCGATTCCTCTAAAATAATTTGTAACACAACTTGTAACAAAACTAACAAAAACCTGAAAGTTCGCGAAATCCAGCAAACTTGCTTTCTTCAAAATGTATAAACTAACCTAACAGAAGATAACACCTTTACCGAAAGAAATTCCTCTTTTCGATTACCAGCAGAGTTTCTGTTACATAACTTGTAAGCAAACTAACAAAAAAATTCAACATTTACGAAACCTAATAAAATTTCTTTCTAGAAAATTTGGTTTCCAAGATATAAATTACAAAACACATTTTTTAATAACAGAAGTCACCTATTTCGATGCCCGTCAGAATTTTTGTTACATAACTTGTAACAAGAGTAACAAAAAAATGAAATTTCGAGAAACCCACCACAATTTCATCCTTTAAAATTCGTTGACAAGATTAAAAAACACAACACCTTCTCTAACAATGAAAGCCACCCGTTTCTATTACTGTCAGAATTTCTGTAACATACCTTGTAACAAGACTAACAAAAAACTGAACATTCAAGAAAGCCAGCAAAATTGCTTTCTTGAAAATTTGTAAGCAAATTTTACATAAGATAACATCTTTACCAAAGTAACAAAAGTATCATTTAACAAAATACTTTTATCTGTTTCAAAAAAATGGATAAATACCACAGAATTGACTAAAGTGTTCAAGATTCCCTAGAATTTTCAGAAACTAATGCAATAATTCCGCTTGCATGATTAATGTTTCTGTTCCCAAAGCTTTTCGGTAGCTTTTGACGATAAGGAGTTGAGATTGTTACATCCCGAAATATCACAAGATTTGATGTAACGCCTTACTAGGCTCAACCTAACTTACCCCAAATATTTCAGGCTAACGCCATTAACTACAAGCAAAAGCATTACCGATTATCTCTGACTTCAAATCTAACTATGATAACTGTGCTACGGCCGGTAAGATACAAATCACAAGATAATCAAAGTGTGTTACAATGGAGGGATGAGAACTCACAGAATACCGATAACTTAACGTATGCTCGGTTAATGAAAAGAGCTAATTGCAGATTCCACCACTACAAGATAATTATAATTATATCTATTATCATGCGAATGTACTTAAAATCATAAAAATTTAAACAATGACACAATTTAAAGTCAAATTCAAATATATGGAATATAAGTACATACGTGTGCCTAAACGAAAGCAATAATTTTAATGATATATTCCACGATATTAATGTACAACCTAAATAGTAAGTGAAAGAGCATGCATATAGTCAGACCGTCGCAGTGGACGAAAACTGTTAGTCACTCGCTTGAGCCATTCGGAACTCAATATCAAGAGTCGCGCGTATCAAATGACATCTTGCTGATTTAAGGAAGAACGTGCTATACCACGTTTTTATCATCGAAAGTGCCATACCACAATTTTGTTACCGCGCGTACCAGACCACACTTTTGGCACGGTACGTGACTTTTGGCAAGTACCCAGCGTATATAAACCCCAGAGCCATCCTTGTTAATCGCCTTACGCTTCTGGCAGTCATAGTGACAATTCCGATCTACAAGTCGCTCCGTACAAGTCGCGTAATTTTAACTCTTCGTGAACCAAGTAACGAATCATTAAGTTCTAAACTAAGTCCCTTCGGCTGAGACTTTCGTCGTATGAGTCATTTTACGGATAAAGTCCGCTGGTTTAACGTCTGTGAAAAATAGCGCAGAGTAGATTCGGTAGCTGTTTAGGACCGCCTATCGCTCTACGGGTAAATTGTGATCGTGAATTCCATCGCTACTACCCAAACTATCTCTGCGAGAAGATCTTGCCGTTGTCTTCTGAATATAGATACGCAAGTGACAAACCAACTCTGCGAGAGGATCTTGCCGTTGTCTTCCGAACATAGAGACGCAAGCGACAACCTACTACTCTCTCTTGCCCTTTCAAGGAAAGAAAGGTAGATGTAAGTTTTTATTGTACCCATTATAACTATTTATCTGTCCTTATTTCTAATAAACGTGTCAAATCTGATTCACACTTTCATTTAAACACTGTATACTGACACAGCCCCATAGGACTGATAAGTGACAAACGAACCCACAAACAAATTATTGGTCAGTCCTGGCGAAAGTATCGGATAGGAATTCATTCCGAACTAATCCGAAGTTATCCGAATCATTCTGGAATCTGTATCCGAACCAATCCGAAAAAATGTCTACATTTCGTTCGATCAAAATCGGTCAAAAATTAATCCGACTCAATCCGGTTCAATCTGAACTTCCAATTCGAATAAATCCGAGACAAATTTTCGATCCGAATGAATCCGAACTCGGATTGACCTAAAACGATTTTCAATCCGAATGAATCCAATTCAAACCGATGATTCATTCAGATTGAAAATTCAGTGTATATCCATCCGAATTCGGATTCATTTGGATTTAAAATTTGGTTCGTTTTAGAGTTCAGATTGAACCGGATTAAGTCAGATTAATTTCTAAACGATTTGGGTTAAACGAAATGTAGAACTTTTTTCGGATTGGTTCGGATACAGATTACGGTATGATTCGGATTGGTTCGAAAGGAATTCCTATCCGATACTTTCGCCAGGGAGGTCTTACCAACATGACATAATCAGCAACACTGGTCTCTCTCTTTTTACTTTTTCCAAACTACCCTCGCCTTTGCTCGAGACGTGACAAGATATTTAGTTTGTTTTACTTTTGCAAGGTAAAACAAACTTAATTCTACAAAAGGGTGGATTATTTCCCCTGAGGTAGATACAAATGGGTCCTAAGTAAAAACTTAACACATTTTTAGAAAGATACCACTGTTGGGCAAAGGAATTTTCAAGAAAGAAATTTTGTTAGGTTTTGCCAATATTGAGATTTTTTGTTACTTTTGTTACACGTATGTAACAAAAACTCTGTGAGGAATCAAGAGGAATTTGATTGGATTGGAAGTTCCGATTGAACCTGATTGATTCGGATTAGTTTTTACCCGATTTGGATCGAATGAAATGTAGAACTTTTTTCGGATTTATCCGGGTTGGTTCGGATACAGATTTCGGAATAATTCGGAATGAATTCCTATCCGAAACTTTCGCCAGGGTGGGCTTTGCGATTGTTAAGGTTTTTTTTACTTTTGTTACAACTTATGTAACAGAAAATCTGAGAGAAAGGTTGTTTTGGTAATTAATTGATCGTGTTAATAAATGTGAGGGAGAAGAATTAGGAATTTGTAAAAGTTTTGCATGTTTAAACTTCAAGTTTTGTAATAAACAATGGAAGAGCGACAACTCGACGGGGAATTACCTAATGCGGGAACTGAAATGTGTCGCTAAAAAACACACACTATCTTAAGATGCTTCAAACGAGTCGGTTTTTAGAATGATACAAAATACGGCTACAAAGATGAATTGTTTGATATAATATTTTTACCACATAATCTAAAGACTTATACATGTGCATGACTTGAACCCCTCTTTCGAAAAATGGTCTTGTTGTTCTTTCTTTTTAAATGAAAATATGCTGAATTTTCTGCGCCTGGAAATGAGCAACGTGCTACCGGCATTGTACCCATAGTGAACCGAAAGCAGGCGCTCGCCGTTGTAATAAGGGCACAGCGGATAATTGCCTCGCCCGACCTTCCGATTGTTAGACGATTAGAGCCGGTTCAGAGAAAATAAAAATTATGAAAAGATTGATTAATTGAATTTTAATAGGCTGCATTAGCTTCCCCTGGTGGACCGGCCGATCGAAGGCATTACGCTACAGCGTAATGCTAAAGTAATGCTAAAGTAATATCCCAGCGGACACTGTTATACAACTGTGATTTAACAGTTCTAGAACACAAAAGAACATGTTCTGTAACAGGGTTAGAACATAATTAGACCATGGTCTAAGTAATGTCGTCCCCAAATGGACGTAGCAGTTCTGTAACACTGCTACAGAACCATGTTCTGTCAGAGATCTATAACAATGCTGGAACAGTGTTATATGTAACTAAAATATTTTTATAACAATTTAGGAACAGGGTTACAGAGTAACCATGTTCTATAATAGTGCTGTAACACATATGTAACAGTGTTGCGATGTAAATTTGTTCTGTGATTGTTCTGTAACAATTCTGGAACAGCCTTATATGTCAGCAAATATTTTGAGAATATTTAGGAACAGGTTTACAGAGTAACATTGTTCCGTAATAGTGCCGTAACACATATGTAACAGTGTTACGATATAAATTTGTTCTGTAATCGATCCCTAATAATTCCATGACGGTGTTACAACGTTTTTGCATTTATTATAACAATTCCGTAACAGTGTTACAACGATATGTGACAAAAAAATGTTTTCTGTATTATTGTTGCACTCAGTTTATATTTAAAATAATCCAATTTCACGCACGGTCCCCTACACATATAATCGCACGCTTAAACCCATTGAAAAATCGCACTCGCTGGGGATTCGAACCCTACCTAAATTACCTAATCCGTATGTACCGAGCTGATGCCTTAGCCAATCGCGCTATGAAACCGCTTGAACGTTCGTGACAAAATCACGGCTATGCTTTTTTGCTGAAAAATCCAGGGTCATCTCAGAAATATATTTAATATTTCTTCAGTCAAGGCATATTATGAGAACATGGGTTTAAAAAAATGTAAGGTGAACAAAAAGGTATAACCGCTAAGCATGCAATAAATGCCCCCAAAGGGAATACAATGTTGAGTCAGCCATTTGAAAGCGTCAGAAAAAATCTGAAAATATTCAGGGTACTTCTTTTGGTCATTCTCAACGTACATGATTGTTTCGAAAAAATTTTGGCGGAAAATTCAAACTCAAAAAAAAATTCAACATTTTTTTTTGGTATTTTTTTGTGTGATGAAACTCAAGTTCTATCTCAGTTTTTTACCATAGAATAGTCACCAGTTATTATTTTAAATTTTTTCAGATTATTAAATTTAGGGAATCTTAGTGTAAAAAATTAAAAACTGTAATTTTCACATATTCCAACTCCTGAAGTCCATTGATACCTGAATATATTCATATAATACAGTTATATAAGTGTATTTATACATTATTCGATACATTATATATCAACTTTATTTTTTTTAAATAGAAACACCCTTTTTTACATCTGCAATCGATAGAGCGGAAAATTCTACGTTCAGATACGTACCCAAGCCATAGGTCAATTGTAACGTTCAAGGTCAATTAGAGGTTATTAGTAATATACAAAGTTTTCCTAGAGGTCCGTGCAATTCCTGACGTATTTTTCGACGGGGAATTCAATGGTGACCCTCATTTTGACCTTGAAGTCGACCTTCATGGCTTTTTGAAGGTCAAATTTGTTTGTTTTTTTGAAAATGAAAACCCCCTTTTTCACATCTGCAATCGATAGAGCGAAAAATACTACGTTCAAGTACGTACCCAAGTCATAG
>JAABKJ010015010.1:0-10000 GCA_011634705.1 Andricus grossulariae
TCGCTTGGTTAAAAATTCTATTATTTGGTTGAAAATTTAATTATTTTGTTGAAAATGCAACTTTATTGTTAAAAAGTCATCTTTTTTATCAAAAATTCAACCACTTTGTCAAAAATTCATTTTTTTTCAGTCGAGGGTTCATCTGTATGGTTGAAAATTTAACTATTTTAATGAAAATTTGTTTCATGTTTGGTTGAAAATCAATTTTTTAAACTGACAATTAAACCATTCCATTTGTGGTTAAAAATTTTAAAAGTTAAAAGTTATCTATTTGGTTAAAAATGCAATTGTTTGGTTGAAATATCAACTGTTACATGCTTCGTTGAGAATTCATCTTTTTTGCTTGAAAATTCAACAATTTGTTAGAAAATTAAACTATTTGCCTGAAAATTCAACTGTTTTGTATATAATTCGTCTTTTTAGCTTTAAAATTAGATAATTTTATTGAAAATTCATGTATTTTGTTCAAAATTCATCTTTTTGGTTGAAAATTTAACAATTTTGTTGAAAATTCTTTTTTTTTTTGTTCAAAGCTATTTTTTTATCAGAGTTTTTATGTGAAAATTTTATTATTCCATTTTTGGTAAAAACTTCATCCAGTATATTGTATAAGTTGACAATTCAACTGTTTGGTAGAAAATTCATGTATTTTATTGAAAAGTCATCTTTTTGGATAGAAAAATTAATCTGGTTTATTGAAAATTCAACTTTTTGGTTCAAAATGTAACTATTTGTTAGAAAATTCATGTATTTGGTTAAAAAGTCATCTTTTTAGATAGAAAATTATTCTTGTTTGTTGAAAGTTCAACTTTTTGATTGAGAATTTAACTAGCTTGTTAAAAATTCACCTTTCTTGATTGGTAAAAGTCTAAAATAGTTAGCGTAGTTTGTGGATGGCCCGTAACGTCTACACCACTGGTTTTACTGGCAATCACATAACCCTGAATTTAAAGCATGAATTTAAGAAAAAAAATTATTTTTTTTTCTTTTAATTTACAGAATGCTCCAGTTTTTGAAAGATGCTTGCGAACTTGGAAAAAAGCTTTAGAACCGAAAGAATTCGAAATGGATGAAGTTGAAATTCCACGAATGGAGGAAGTTTTAATTTCGATCCTGAATTTGCTAAAAGCCTACAACCAATCTTTCCCAGCTTTAGTTTATGTAAATGTGGAAGCTGATGTAAATCTTACGATGTTATTAAGCGGATTATCTCAAAATTTGGATATTCAAGAAAATTCCCAGTGTGAATTGAATGTGATCGCTATTGATTTTATTCTCAGTGTGAATCCTTTCATCTTTACTCCTGCTCAAGTGATTTATTTTTATCAACCGTTTAATTATTACTGATTTATTTATTAACTCTCAGTGATTTATTTATCCTTTGATTTATTCACAGGAACTTTTTGGAAAAGCCCTTTTATTTTTACTAATAGCCCTCGACGAAAATTGTCCTCTACTCGACAATGTAAAAAGTTCGATTACCAAATTATTAGAGGTGCCTCGAGCATTTTACGAATGTGAGAACCAAATAGAAATTTGGTTTAACGCTTTTCTTGCTTTACAAGATTTTGAGGAAAGGCTAGAACTTGCCCTGTGGTTTGTAAAAATTGTAGAAAAAATGTTCAAACATGTGAATAAATATCACTTGGCAATTAAAATCGCAGAAGAAAGTTCAGGTATTGAAATCGATAAATACATGAGCTTTTTCGAAGGTGAATTGGATTGTAAAACTTTCTTTAAGTGAAAACCTTCTTTTAGGCCGTGTAATACTTATCGATTCCTACTTTACCGGCATTTTTCGCATAACTTACGTCTACACGAATTCAGATATCGAGTTTAAAATTTGGGGAATTAATTGAAAGGGAATAAGAAACGTTGTTATGGTCCTAAAATGTTAGAATTACGAAAAAAAATTATTTTTGAAGAATTTTCAAAGAAGATTTCTTGCGTCTCCAGAAACTTAAAACCATAAAAACTTAAAAATTTTTAAATCGATATCTTAATTCGCGTAGACGTGAGTTGTAGCGAAAAAAGTGTCAGTAAGGTATAAATAGGATAAGTATTACAATACATGGCCTTCAAATTAATTTTTGAAACGAAAGTTTTTTAAATTAAGTTTTTCTTTTTTGCAGAACTCGAAACGAACGGGGCGTACTATATCAAAACTAACGAGAGACTTCAGTACGTGACATCCTTGCCGATTATTTTGTGTTCAGCACTCGATACTTTAAAGAAAAAACCAACGAAAATTCAGATTCGTTTCATGAACGAAATCCTGATGCACACTTTGTATTATCAAGTGAAACCAGAACCTTTGATTCACTTAACGAAGGACATAAAGGAACTGAGGTTAGAAGAGTACATGTGAATTCGATTTTAAAGTCTGATATCAAAATACTTTAATGATTATCGTTAGATAATAATTTTGGTAACAAAGGTTTTTAATACATTTTGTAATACTTTCAAACTTTGTATCTTCTCGTGTCGAAGCAACTTCGTATTGCATACGATTTAAAAATAGCTTGGCAAGAATTTTGTAAAAGTTTCTCCTAATCTTATAATGTGTAAATAAATCAAATATAACTAAAAGGAACATCGTTGGTCAACTATATATCTTTGAAACATTCAAAACAGATCTAAATATTTGTTATTTACTTATTTTAAAACTTAATAGAAATTAGAATCTGAGGTCAATCTGATTTAGGTTTAGTTCCTAATTCCATAAAAAAGTAATGTCCAAAAAGTAGCAAGAGGAGTAAAATAATAGAAAAATTAGTAAGCCGCTTTTCCCTTAGTTGTAATTTTTCATGGGATGTTTTTTTTTCTCTTTTTGGCAGTCTTAATAATTAGCATTTCAGATCTAAAGATTTCATAGATAAAGAGAGTCACAGCATTTTTCCCAGAGACCAGATCGTCAGTGAAACCTGTTGATGAAACAAAAACATACATTACAGACTATAATTGTTACTAATTGGCAGTGGCTAGGTTCCGAAAAAATCCAGCCATATAAGTGCTGAAATTTGGGTACACCCCCTGCCGATGAAACGGCACTGAAACGGCACTGAGCCTCCAGTGCCGTTTGAGTGCCTGTTTTGGCCGATTTCGGCACCTAAACGACACTGAGAGTGATGCGACGGTCATATAATCGTCCCATTATTGTATTCGTCACGTAGCGGGCGGGCAGAGTGGTGTACAGTAGTTGGCCGCCACCAACCGAATTCCTTTTTAAAATTTTCTTCAAATTATTAACACTTTTTTTAATTGATGAATTTTCTCATTATATATATTTTATAATTATAAATTATATACTAATATACTATTCTGGAGTTGAATTCAAAAACGTTTTCTGTTTTGGCATATCTCATTCTATTTACGAGATACATTATATTCATTCCAATTTCAAATTTATAAAAAAATTATATATCTGAAATTACCGAAACTTGTAGATTCTGAATTTCGAACTTTTGCAGCGATAATTTCAAAATTTTACAAATTTTAATTTCTAATTTTTAATCCCTTTCAGCTGGTCGACTTGGTAGCCTAGTCGCAGGTATAAAGGGAAATTCTGCAGGCATTTGAATCTGGAATCTGAGTAGCTTTAAACGAGCAGCACTGAAACGGCACTGGGCAGTGCCGTTAAAGTGCCGTTCAATCGTCAGGGAAGGAATACTTTAGCGAGGACGAAACTCACAGGATATCTCCCTCACATCACTATGAATCTAAAAGAAAGTCAAGAAATAAATCAAAGATAGCCTTTATGAGAAAATTCACTTTTTATTTTGTTTTTAATATGTACGTCTTTTTTTTATTTGTCAAGTTTCTTTAAAGAATTTGAAATTGTATATTGCACTACAAGCTGCGGCAAAGAGAATTAAATTATGTCTGTTTGTTCCCAAGATACAACGTTTAAAACAAAATGTCCTCAACTTCTTTAGCATTCATCTAAATATTCAAGTTGACCTAAATTGATAGAAAAAATGTTTCTTCAAAAATTAACATAAAGATATATTATTTATTTATTTTTCAATTTTCTTGGAAATAAAGTATTCCAAACTCACTTTTCATTCACCAATCTCAAGAGCAGATAATATATTATTGAAAAATTCGAGTGTCAATCATGCAACAATTATATTCAATAAATAAAAGTTTTATTCAATCTTAATAAATAATGGCTCGTTTTGTTCTGTAAAACATTCTCGACAATTATGCTTGATGTATTTTGATGAAAACAATTCGTTTGGAATTTGTTGAATGAACAAGCTATATTTAACAGAATACAAAGAGTAAATTTGTGAAGAATATTTCAAAGAACAAAATGAGCCACTGTTTATTTAGATTGGATACAAATTAAGATATGTTATAAAGATGTTTAAAAAACACCAAATATCAAATAACTATTATTATAAAAATAATTTTGGTTAAAACAAATTTTTTATTATACATATATATATATATATATAATTAAAAATATATATAAATATATATAGCCGCGACCCTGCCCTGCCGAACGCTCCAAGGAAGATAGAGTCAATTGTCCAAAACGAGAAGTGCCAAAATTTCTGGAACTACGATTTTCGGACAGTAGTCTCCGTTGCACACTCGAGGCCTGACATTGTTCTTCAAGACTTTAAGAAACGATCTATGTTCGTGATCGAATTCTCGGCTCCATCCGAATACAACATCACTGCCAAGGAGAGAGAAAAGAGAGGTATCAAGACTTTAAAAGGGAGCTGCAAAGATTGTACCCAAAATATTCGGTACAAGTAATTGTCCTTGTGATAGGTGCTCTTGGAGGTGCGAGACTATCACTGGTTCGTAACCTTAAAGACATACCAGCGTGCCAAAAATATGCCAAGGCACTTGCGAGATGGATGCAGAAAGCTGTCATCCTTGGGTGGCTTTGTGTCCTCAAGACACACGAGGGTTTCGCCGGCCTGTCGTTGTGATTTCGTCGTGTCCTGTGACCACCCATCTGACGGTTGTGAGACGTGGCCATAAGTGTGATTTACCGCGGTTCTACTAGGAGCCGGTGTCATTTTTAGATGACAGTTACTCTCACTGGTCTTTATAAAATATATTTTAAAACAATTAGTGTCAAACAGACAAAAAAAAATTTAGAATCGAAAGTTTCTTTAAAGACTTGTGGTAAAGTTCAGATTCATTTTAATGAGAATTTGTGTTCCTGCTGCCTTTAAAAAAAATAAAAGTTAGCAATTAAATAATCTAATTTCTATAAAGATTAATGTGGCTTTTTGTTGCAGTTGAAGAGCGTCGGGCCAAAATTAGTACCTTTTTTGAAAAGCGTCTCGGTTTATTTTGTGCTACTGGCCGAACAGCCTTCTTTGCTGACGGCGTGCATCAAGTGTTTGCCAATAATTAGTCTAATTTTTTTCGTCCTACTACACGGGATTAGTCTCTCCAAAGAGTAAGTTACATCTCATGTACGATCTTGATTATATTTACAGTTTACTTTATTTTATATTTAATTTCAACATTATTTTCATTGATAAGTTCTTCAAAATTTATTTTATATAAATTTCTTTTTAATTTTACTTATGCATCCAAACGATATCGTATTGAATGCACAAACATTATAACGTGAATAAAAAATACTTTAAATTAAAAAACAAAATTTAATTTTAAGAATTTTCGTATTAGAGTATAATTTTGGACGGTAAAGAAAAACTGCAATTTCGATTAATTTTGATTTTAATTTCTTCAATAATCCGTTTCTGATATTCTAGTGATTTTTTATTGATTAATTGAGCTTAAAATTGGTTTTTAATATATTAAAGACCAAAATAAATAAGGAAGCTACTGGCAGGAATTTTTTATTTTACAGATACACATTTTCAAGAAGAATCCTAACGGGTCTTGTGTTCAGTTGCATCGGCGATGCACTTCTGGTGTGGCCAAATCTCTTTACAGCGGGAATGGCAATGTTCTCCGTTGCTCAAATTACGTACATAATTGCTTTCGGATTCTCGCCACTAAATCCACCAGTGGGAGCCATTTTATACGCAGGAAGCGCACTAGGTATATGTCGACACATTTTACAGTTATTTTAATTGTTTATCAAATTCACATTATCAGCTCGACATTAGCTCAATTAGGGGAAGTGTTTAGAATTGAATAGTTTTTAAATTTTGAAAAAGGACAATTTCAAATTTACAGATTTCGGAATTGATTGAAATTAAACAATTTTTAGTTCAAAGTGACTAAAACTTGGGTGATTAAAAATGGTTTGTTCTCACATTTAAACCATTCAAAATCGTACTTTCAGACTAAAAACGCCTACAATTATTCTTTCATCCACTTTTTACGCAAAAAAATAATCAAAATTGAATAACATCAAATTTGAATTATTTGAAATTAAACAATTTAAAATTGAAAGGTTTCCAAATCAAGTGAAATGTATCTGAAATTTTTGCATGAATATTAATTAGCCCTAGAGTATTCGAAAAAAATACAGTGAAGTCTCGTCTATTTCTCTGACCTTGAAACGAAACGATTCTTTTCTTTCCACCCTGGAGGGGGCCCCACCTTTACCGTGAGTGGGCAGGATATTTGGGTCAAGGTACGTTCATTGGCTACCCCGTTCTTGTATCGGTGCGTCTGAATAGTAATCTTTTCCAGTATAGAATGCACTTGCGCAATTTTTGTTTTCATCCTTAGTCGTTTGAAGACCTTTCAGTTTCAAGAAATACAAGCAACTGTCCGAAATTTGAGGTTGGAGTACCACTCACCTGACACTAAGGATATTTGATTTTATTTCGTGAAACTGAAAGGTCGTGAATCGACAAAAGAATGGACCCTACCGGAAATCTAGATTATTTTTAGATACTTTCTAGACTCAGCTCCTCTAGCGGAAGTCTAGGACAATTTTGTGGCGGTCGCCTTATCTAGGGTTCGTCTAGAGATCATCTAGTGGTGTCTAGTAAGTTTTACCTGCGACACTTTAGAGTCTAGCATTCGTCTAGTATCATCTAGAAAGGAGTCAATTCTAGATATGTGCTCCTCGACAATCTTATCTAGAAATCGTCCAGATCTCCAGTAGGGGAACATGACTGAGAAAATAGACACTACACTTGAGAAATATTACTATTTGTACATTTATGACTTATGTCTAAAATATTTTCTCGAAGAAGTCGTATGACGTATTCCGATGACGTCATAATAAAATACTCAATTCAAGGCTTCCCGCTCTTCGGGCCACTTTTTAATTGGTCAGCCACTGACGCGGAGGTGAATATACCGGGATCGTGGTGGGACATGTGGGAACTGCGCAAATGGAAATAAGTGTGTACGGCCGAGTAGAAATAAGGAAAATGGGAAATAGGTGAGACTCCACTGTATATTGGTTCGTTTGTCTGTAATGATTTTTTTTTTTTTTTTGTTATCAGTGGTTAAAAAATAAAAAAGTGAAGACTTTGAGTTTTAGACCACTATTCTGAAAGCTTTTCTTTTATTCTGATTTGAATCTGGGACGTCTCAAATTGAAGCTTTTGACATGTACAATTGCGACAAAAATAAAAATTTCTATGTTATATTTATTTTTATATCAGTGGTTAAAAATTTAAAAAATAGGTTTCTTAGAACAATATGCTTCAAGCCTCAAAATAAAATGTATGTAATTTTTGTGCTTTTAATTTGAAAACAGTTTAATTTTTAAGCTTTTGAAGTTGAATATATTCAATTTTGAAGGCTACCACTTTGAAATTGAATAACTTATAACGCATCCGTACTAATGGAAAATTGTCGTCGTTTTAAATAATATAATGTTAAATCAATAATAAAATGGTTAAATTTAAAAAGGCCAGTTTTTTAATAAAATGGAGAAAAGAGTAATTTTTTAAAAAGAGGAAGAATAGAGGAATAGGAGCAAGACATTCTGCAATACGATTATTGATTATGAATTTCATCTTACTGAAGAAAAAACTTAAAATAATTAATACTGAGTCTCTGACATCCTAATAATGAAAAAATTATTTAAAAAATATGAAAAGTGTTCTAATTCGAAGCCTAAAGAATAGAATGGTTTTAACAACTATAAAAAATTTCAAGGGAAAAGGGAGAGGGCCGATTGTAAATTATAGTATACTTTGTGGGTATTTCTTTTAAGATTTTATAAATATATTATAAATTGTTGACTTTTGTACAAATTTTGTTATTTTTCAGTAATTTATATCCTAATGCCTGGACTGAATGGCTTTCTATCAATAGGAGTTCCACTTTACATAGTACTTTTGGCCACGATGGCGTGGCGAGCGATATCCAGAGTTCAATTTTTTGAGGTAAGAAGACTTTAACTTTCAGTGTGAAAAATTAAATAATTAATTGAATTGCAACATCAAATTTAAAGCGCTTTATAATATGGCCTCTGAATTTAAGGGCTTCTTAAAACTTAAATCAAAATTTGTTTCAAAATCGCATTTTAATTCGCTTTAGCATTTTTGGAATAAGCTTGATGATTTCCAATTTATTTCTCCATAAATTCCAAAATAAAACTGTACAAATTGTGTGAAATCAAAGCAGTTTTTGATTGGCAGTTTTGAACTGTAAATCTGATGTTTCAGAAAATTGTTTATAAGTTACTTTTGATAGAAATAAAATAAATCGACAAACTAACGAAAAAATATAATATTATTAAAAAACAGTAGCAAAAGTATGAATGAAATATCATGTGCAGATTAATCATTACAATTTCACCAGAAAAATTTACGATGCAAAACTCGTTGATCAATTAATCTGAAAAACTAAAAATCACTATAAGACAACAAATTTCAGTCTTGCAGATTAAACTTCAAAAAATAATTTTAAAAACACATAATTTGTAAATTAGATTTATTTCTTAATGCCATTGCAAATGTAAATTTTAAACTCTTTTGCTTCCTCATAGAGGAAGCTTTGTAATGGTAACATTTTCCAAAAGTTTTAAATTCATTTAATTAAAACTTCCTCAATTTAATAATGTCTAATAAAATGTTCTAAGCAATTGTGTGTGTGTGTGGATGTCACTCTTTTTTGTCAACACGATAACTTTAAAACGGTTGCAGATAAATTGATGAAATTTGGAGGGCTTATTTTCACCACTAATATCTTGAAACTGACTGAAGGATTTCCAAATATATTTATTGGATTTTTTTAGCACTTAATAATATTTAAAAAATCGGGTTTTTATATTAAAACTTTTTACATTCACATAATTCAAATATTGATATATTTTATTGGAGAGTAAGGAAGCTATGGTAATGCATAATATTTGAAAATACGGTTTTTTATAGTCAAACTTTTTTCACTAACATAATTCAAAGTTGATACAAGAATAAAAAAGGATTCCTTGTTCCGAGACGAATCAATTGACCTATAATATTAATACATTTTACTGAAGAGTAGGGAACTTGTGGTCATTTATATTATATTAAAAATCTATTTTTATAGTTAAAATTTTCTCATTCTCATAATTTAAAGTTAATGTGAGAATAGAAAAGATGTATTGATTCGAGACGAATAGATTGACTTATAATATTGATACATTTTATTGAACAGAAAGGAAGCTTTGGTAATGCATAATATTAAAAAAACTGGTTTTTTATAGTGAAATTTTTTTTATTAACGTAATTCAAAATTGCTTTCGAATTTTTTGTTAAAAATTCGTCCTTTTTCGTTGAATTATACTGTTTTTTATTAAAAAATTAAAATAATTTTTGTTTAAAAATTCAACCTCTTGGTTGAACGTTAATTTTTTTAATTGAAAACTTAAATTACTCAACTCTTAACTTAAATTAACTTAATTAAGCTGGCAAAGGGATAGGGTGCGATAGAATTTCCCTCTTCCCCTTTCCAGCTCGAAACATTACAATTTTAAATACAAAATTTGATTTGTCTGATTTGTCAGTATATTTGAAAATTTTTTTGTGTTGTGTAATTTTGTATTTTTTGTAAATTTCTATTCTTAAATTGATCAAAATGAAAACTTTAGTTTGTCTATTATTTAAAA
>JAABKJ010015011.1:0-10000 GCA_011634705.1 Andricus grossulariae
TAGTAACTTTTCCAGTAAACGCAGTCTCTTAAATTACCGTTAGATCCACTTAGAGAAATTCCGTACAAAATAATTTACTTTTTTAGTGTCAACTTACTTTCCCTTTAGATCCCTGGCCTATAACAAGTTGTCTGTTGTGATTATTTTTAATATAAATTTTGTTGGCGGTTATTACTCAGGAGATAGGTATATTAACTAGAGTCTTGAAAACTTATCTGCGGTAAGTATTTTTTATTTGAAATTTTTTTGTGGTTTTACTTGAGGGCGACTGAGACTTGGTTTATAACATACGATAGGGATAGTTTCTAGGGGTTGTGGAATATTACTGTGGAGATCGATATATTATCTAGAGTTTTTAAAAGTTGCTTGGGGTGATAATTTTCAATTGGAATTTTTTTTGGAGGTTTTAGTTACGAGCAGCTGAAACTTTGTTCGTTAAATGTGATATGGGTATATCTGAAGGGTTGTTTAATGTTACTGTAGACATGAGGATATGAAAAAGAGTTTTTGTTTTTTAGTAATTGCTGCGGGGTTGTGGGTATAATTGAGAGTTTTGCGAAGATAACAGTGTTTTGTGAACCCCGCAAAATGATTGACTTTTGATTTATATTTTTACATGCTCATGCAGAAAAGGTATCAAATTTATGTAAAATTTGACACCCCCCCCCCTTGTTTTTGTCGAATGTCCACGTTTTGAGACCTTCTGAAACCGAAAAACAGGTTTTCGTGAATGTGCCTGTCTGTATGCATGTGTGTATGTATGTAGATTTTTAGTCTGTTAACACGATAACTTTCGAAAAAATTCGCAGATTGGATTGGGCTTTGGTATACTCTCCAAGTGTCCTAAAATGAAGGTCGAATTTGTTAGCCAGCCATTATGGATACAAATTCGATAAGTGAGCGCATTTTTAAAATTGTTGAGACCACTTTTTTCGAGATTTAATCATTCTATGTACGGATATTTGTAGTGCTCAAAAAGACAAACAAGGTATTTCAATGACTTTATTTGATAAAATACAAATTACTGGATTGATAGCATTAACAAAATTGTAAAAAACAAACGAAAATGAACATTTCAAGTAAAAAAACGCACGATATGAAAAAAAGTCAGGGGAGAAAAACGTTGCTTTTCGAACACCCTACAATACTGTCATGAAAACTTTTTGAATTTTATAAAAAATCAAAAATTCAATTTTGCGGTGAAACTATGCAAGATATGAAATAAGATAAAAAAAATAACAAAAAAATTGTGCATATAAAAAATATCTACAAATGACCACGCTCCAAATACACGGGAAAAAAGGTACCCGTGGAATTTTCCAAGTTTGTGATATTGTTTAGTTTATGCTCTCCTGATCCAAAGATCCTCATTGCAAAAACTCAAATTATGGACAGTTTTTGCGCTGCGATGATTTAAAAGTCAGGTTTGGGTAAATATTTTCACCTGTGGAGTGGAATATATCACAGACTTTTTTCCACCCTTTGCATTGCTTTCGTGTAAGTTTATGCAGAAAAAGAATTGCACGAACGAACAAAGCGATGTAATCGCGTTGGAAGTGATAAGCGCTAAGCGTTTGGGCGATGCGCTAAGCGCTTGGGTAACGCACAAAGCGTTCATATAATTGCATTTTATCGAGCTTCAAACGCGAAATTGGATTTCTATTATCAACAGGCGCTTGGTTTTCTGAATCAGTGACACAAGTAGGTAATTCACAAACGCATGACAAGCGCTACTTGCGATTAAAATCAACTTACGCGAAAGCAATGCAAATGGTGGAAAAAAGTCTGTGATATATTCCACTCCAAAGGTAAAAATATGTACCCAAATCTGTCTTTTAAATCGTCGTAGCGCAAAAACTGTCCATAATTTGAGTTGTTGCCATGAGGATTTTTTCATCAGGAGCGCTTAAACTAAAAAATATCACAAACAGTTTCGCGGTGACACATCATATTATATTTAAGGACACGGCTGACCAATGAAGATCACTACCACTTGAGAAGGCGCCGCTCGTGAGTATGGTGCTAATGACTTTTTTATTCGATAACACACGATTTCATCATCCAAAGGCCAAAAGTGTACTTCCAAACGCATTCTAACGACATCCAAATTATTGGTAAAAAATTTTTTGAAAAAAATAAAAATTTGTTCCGCAGCGTGAAGTTAGCAGTCCAATTTTGAAAACTCAATATCTTTTTGAGTTTTGCCGTCCAAACGAAAAAAATTGGCTTTCAAACTTATCCTAACGACATCCAAACGATTCCATTAAATAAAAGTTGGATATTTAATTGTTGGTGTGCTACCATCACGGACATAACTTTTCCTGGTATTGTCCGCGATTAAGCATGAATAACTTACCTGTGGGCAAAAAGACACTATCATCCTAATGACATCGTGAAGACATCCCTAAGACCTCCATTTCAGTCGAATTGATGTCCCAAATATGTCTCATGCATTAAAGACGTCTTTTGGACATGAGCCGTCTTTAGGAAATCAATTGGACTGACATGGACGTCCTCAGGATGACAATATCTTTTTGCCTACGGGGTAGTAAAATAAAGTCCGAGAACCGGACGTTTGAATGAAAATTAGCATTGTCCGACATCAAGTACAAGTAATTAGTGAAATAAAATCCGAAAACAGAACGTTTAAATGAAAATTAGAATTTTTCAAACATTTTTCTGTAGCCGTCAGAGTGCGTTGGTGAATAAAAGACAGTTGTCTGACAAGGATATTGAGTTGAAACTTTTTCGGGCTTTGCTCGACATCGCTTTTAGGTAATTAGTGGGGAGAAAATTGAGATCTGGAAGTTTAAATAAAAATTAGAATTATTTTAATATTTTCCTATAGCTTTTAGAGTGTATGGGTGGATGAATGACAGTTGTCCGACGAGGATATTGAGGCTAAACTTTTTCTGGTACAGTACGACACCTTTTCTTGGTAATAAATATATTTCATTTCATTAAAATAGTAATAAGGACATTATAATAGAGTTGAACCCATGTAAAACCTCGTGTTTCATTATTTTCTTATTACCCAAATAATAGAACAATTGATCTGAGTAATTGAAAAAAATTTGTATTTTCGTTTATAAACGTTGCAGACTTCAGTTACATATCAAATTTTTTATTTTTGGCATGGTATTTTTAATAAATAAAACCAAATTGACAAGTCTTACCAATAAATATTTAAAATAAATTTTGTAGGACTTTTTACAAGCTATAATCGTTTCTCAAGATTTTTCGCCGTATTTTCCGTCATTCGGTTCGATATTTGAGTTTTACATTTCTTCATAGTATGTTCCATAAGTAAAACTAAAATGACAAGTCCAGTACAAAATGGGTTTAAAAATTTGTGTAGGTTTTTTTTAAAAGCTGCAATTCCACAACGGAACTTTTACCCTTATCTCACGTAGTTTGGCTCAAAATTTTATTCTTTTTTTCTTAGTATTTTCGATAAATGAAACCAACATGTCAAGCCTTATCAAACAATGGTTAAAGGAAAAAGTATAGGTCTTTTAAAAGTCCAATATTTCTTCTAACATTTTTTACGTATCTGTCGTCATTTAGCTTAAAATTAAAAATTTCGAGTTACTCATTTTCGACGCATAAATCTAAAAATATGAGCCCTATCAAAAAATGCTAAAAAAATTGTATATGTTTTGAAAAGCTTCTATTCTTCTCCTAAATCTTTTTCACCTATCTGTTGTGGTTTGGCGTAAAACCGGAATATTCCATTTTTGGATAGCATTTTTTATGGATAAAACCATAACCGTTGGTCAAGGAATAGTGGCTAACGAACTCTACCTCTTTTTTAGGACCCAAAAACAGTGTACATACAGACAGATATACAGACAGACAGACGCCATCGCCAAAACTTGATTTTCAGTATCAGGGGGTCTCAAAACGTGGAGATCCGTTGAAAAATGAAGGTTTGAAATTTCTGACGATTCTATAACTTTCTCAATTATAAGGCATTGTCCATGAACTACGCAATAAATTTGGATGGGGAGCGGGGGGCGGAAACTGCGATTGTTAACAGGTTGGGAGAGGATAGCTCCAGTGGAAGTAACGTTACGAACTTAGATAACGTTTCATATTTCATATTTATTTTTATATTTCAGACTTCACACTCTTTCCCATATTCCCCTCTTTTATCCTTTTCAAAGAATATCTGTTTTTTCTCACGTTTTCAAGAAATTTCACCTTTTTCTAATTTTTCAATTAAATTTTTGTTTTTGTTCAAAATTCTACTATTTGATAAAAAATTAAATAATTTTGTTGAAAATGCAATGATTTTCTAATAACTCATCCTTTTTGGTTAAAAATTTGACAACTTGGTTGAAGATTCATCTCTTTGGTTAAAAATTCAAATATTTCGTTGAGAATTTGTTTAACTTTTATTTGAAAATTAACTTTTTCAACACTGAAAATTCAACTATTACATCCAGCAGTTAGAAATTTTTCTTTTATGTTAAAAACTCAACTATTTAGTGTCAAATTTATCTTTTTTATTTGGAAATTCATGTATTCTGTTAAGAATTTATCTTTTTTGTTTGAAAATTCAACTACCTGGTTAAAAGTTGTATATTGCCTTCTTAATAATCAATTATTTTGTGAAGATTCATCATTTTAGTTGAAAATTCATCTTTAGAGTGGAAAATTTAACCAGTTTTTTTTTCAAAGTAAAAATATAACTTTCATTATTGATTGAAAATGTATATTTTTATTAAAAATTTATCTTTTCTATATGAAAATTCCACTTTTTGGCTGAAAATTCGTGTATTTTGATTAGAATTCAACTATATTGTACAAAATTCTTTTTTTGACTTGAAAATTCAACAGTTTGGTAGAAAATTAAAGTATATAGTAGAAAATTAACCCTTTTGTTGAGCATTCTTTCTTTCGGGTTAAAAATTTAATTATTTTGTAGAAAATACGTCTTTTTTGTTTGAAAAGTCATATTTTCGCGTATACCATTCTTTTTTGTAAAAAATGCATCTATTTGGTTGAAATTTCATCTATTTTGTTGCAAATTCGTCTTTTTGGGTAGAAAATTATTCTTCTTTTTTAAAAATTCATCTTTTTGCTGTGGATTCAACTATTTTGTTAGTCACGCATCTTTTCTGGTTCAATTCAACTGGAAGAAAATTCATTTATATGAGGTATATACATTTTTTAAACTGAAAATGTAAATATTCCATTTTTGGTTACAAACTTCTCTTTTTTTGTTATAAACTCATCTTTTTTACTTCAAATTCAACTATTTTGGCAGAAAAGTCAACTATTTTGTTAAAAATTAAACTATTTATTTGAAAAATTATTATTTTAATTATTTTAAATTTTCAATTTTAATTAATTAATTATTATTAACAAAATTATTTATTAATTTTTCATATTATAGTATTTATTAATAATAATTAAATAATTGATTTGATTTTTATTCTAATTATTAAAATAATTATTTAATTATTTGGTTTACAAAATCATTATTTTGGTTAAGGATTCAACTATTTTGTCAGAAATTCATGTTGAAAATTTAACTTTTTTTTTCAGTCATCTTTTTTAGTCGGAAATATAACTTTTTTCTTGAAAATTCATCCTTTTGGGTTGAAAATTCAGACCTTCATACTTGAAATATGAAACATTCAATCTTTCGTTAAGAATTCATCTTTTTTGTTTGAGAGATGAACTGTATTTGGTTTAAAATTCAACTATTTTGTTGAAAATTTAATTATTTTGATGGAAATTCAACCATTTCTTTGAAAGCTTTTTTTGTGGTTGAAAATTTTACTGATTATAGAAAAACTAATTAGGAACAAAAGAAACTTTCAAGAAAGAAGGAGGTTTTAGAATCTCATCTGTTCTTATACTATACATTTAATTTTCTCATTTATAATAATTAATTCTATCCCACTGCTTATAGTTTTAAATATTTAATATATAAAGCACATAATCTCTTAACCACTCTAAACATGAAACATCCACCAAGGTGTTCTTTCGTGCAAGCAGGAAATGACGTACCTGCATTGTTATCATATCTGCATCAATCAATTTTAAGATTTTGATTGTCTGAGATAAAAGTGGATCGCAAAAAATCAAATAATTTAATAAAATAGTTATGCAGCATAACCTAAATATTTTTGTTAAAATTCCTTTAAATACTCAAAACGAAATTTAAATACTACTTTTTTGTAACTGTTTGATACATGCACCGCGTCAAGAATCTGTCAACACGGAAAAAAATGGAAGTGAAAAATTGGGCCTTTCGTGCTAGTAGTCGAGACATTCATTACTAAACTGGCACTGCAAAAAAATTGAATTTAAAGTGAGCTTATTGATTCTAGTGCAATCACAGTATTAACTTCTTTAGGCAACTAAATTCTTCCCGTCGACAGGAAGCAAGTGATTGTACTGTGTAAAAAATCAGATAATTCGTAGGATCCCAATGAAGTCCTAAAACATTTACTGTCTCAGTAGGATATAAAGCATAATAGCCTTTAAATTTTCACTACAGAAGTTTTTTGTAAATCCAGGATCATACATGGTGAATTCTTATCTCGTGATACTTAATAAACAATCTAAATTTTTCATTTGCAAGACTAAAGTTTTCTGTTGAAGAATATTCAAACTCTGTATCAAAAGTAGCATTACAGTCATCTTTTTCAATATAGCTTTCGATTCTAGATTCTTAAACGCTCATTTCTTCCTCATCTTCGTTATACTCATCTGGTTGTGAAATCGATTCATTCAAACTATTTGAAAAGCAGCTTGCCTCTTTTATTCTGGAATCTTCTTTTACAGTCTGGTGATTTCCCTTCTCTTTTTTCTGAGATTCAATTTTCGGATAGTTTTTTCCGGCATTGTAAAATGCAACGCAAGCAATTTTCACAACCCCCCAATTTTATCTAACTTTCTTTCGTACAAATTTATGAAGTCTCCGACAACTGAAGTTTTCACCCAATGTAATATTTTTCATATTATTAAAATGAGCTTCTGATCTCGCAGAAGTTTCCACATTGTTAGGTGAGCCATATATATTCTGAATGAAGTTTATCATCACTGGGACCTGCTTTGCAATTCTCAAAATATATTTTTATATGTTTGGTATTTTATACGCATTTAATACTAAACCTGTTTCCGTGCTAGTTGAGTAATCGTCAGAGCCCTATTTCTATTTTGATCAATGTAGGCTGAGAAATCATTATTCTCAAAAGAGTCGTTGGTGCCGCAAGCATATGCCTCGCCTTGTTTCCTATTATCCATTTCCGTTTCATCAGGATCGTTCATATCAGAGGTGTCTTCATTATCAGCATCATCTGTTTTTTCAGCATCAGGCTTTTCAGGTGGATTCAAACTAAGAGAGAAGGTCTCCATCTTACTTAACGGTGGATAAAACATCCACGCAGCTCATACAGAAATCTTTCACTGGATCGTTCGTTTTTGATATTCATCTTTTAAAAACTTTGCAGTGACCCATTACATTGATTAAATGAGCACTCTTTTAAAAAATTCGTTATAACATTTGCAGCGTGTTTTTCTAAGTACTTGAAAACAATTGAAATCATCAAGCCCGCTATATCATACTTTAAATCTATTAGATATTGAATTGGATCACTTAAAGATTTGCTCAAGCCTAAATGTCCGTCTATTACTTCTTGGCTTGCTTTACACAATACTAGAAGTTTAATGTTTTGAGTTGTCTTGTTTGAGTTTGTTTAGGTTTATTTAGGTCCCTTGTTTTGAAGATTATTATTAGTTTACGATCAGGTGAAGGTTTATGAATACTATGTTCAAAAAAGATATTACCATATTCTCTACATTCATCTTGTTACCTTAAAAAATGCCACTCTTAGTTACTTCCGCCCCCTTGAATACAAAGGAACAAGGAATCTATTTAGCATTCTAAAGCAATTGCTGCACAGCATCGGTCCAACCCGGTTGTTAATACTCAAAAGTTCTTTCTTTCTTCGCAGGTCCTTTATCTTGCTATTCTCATCGCTACTTTCAGTCACGGTGCTTGAAACATCTTCTACAGGAATTGTTAAGCCTGTGTAATCCAATAATCTTTCCAATAGTTTATTGCGATTTTACGTGATCTGTAAACAATAAAATTATAAACCATATAAAAATATAAGCGTACTAAAAATATGTCTTAATATCTGCCAGCGTTACTGCAAAGTTCAAAGTTAAAAAAAAAGCTTTCAGAACTAATTTTTTGAGAATTCAAAATGTCTACCGAAATTATGAGTTTGATAATTCAGTAAACAATGAAACCGATTGATCAATTTTGACGACATTTTCCGGTAGTAATTGCTATGAAGTACTGGGAATAAGCAAATGGGGGAAATATTTTGTCTATATATTAATCCATGTGAAAGACGTCTCAATATAATTCAACATTTACCATGACATCCCTAAGAACTGTTACTGTCTTCTTCCTAAGTGTACATTTTTTGGAGATTCCAAAGCTTTCAACGCAATTTTATCAATCTGCGACGGAATCCGCATGTGCATTTCCTGTGCAGGTTCGTGTGCAGGTTTGTGTCGAGGAACATGTCCAGAATGTTACAAGGTTCCTGTACAGGAATTTTCAGCTGGGTCATTATCCATTTGTTGCGGACAGGGAAATGTAAATAAAGAGATGGAAATAATGATAGGAGAAATAAAAAGAGTACTACAGTGCACAAGAACAAAAATAATAAGAGGATATAAGTGGATGGGATGAGATATGTTAAGAGAATAAGAAGGAAATAATATAGTAATGAATAAAATGGAGAAAAGGAAAAAGTAATGGAGAAGAATATGGGTGAAAAAAAAGAAGTAGTACTCTGAGTTGTGCGATCGAAAAAAAAAAAAGAAGAGAAAAATAAACAGTTTCAAGAAGAGGCGGAGAAGGATTGAACAGGCGAAGGGATTTAGAAGATAGTGAATAGAGAGAGAGAGAAACAAGGAAGAAAGAGAGTAAACCAGGATATTGATATGGTAGAATGGAAAAGGTATTTCATGGATTTGTTAGCAATGGTAGAAAGAACAGTTAAAAAAGAAAAAAAGATGGCAGGGAAAGACATAAGGAAGAGGACACAATAAGGAAAGAAATAGTCAAGGTGTTAGGAATAATGAAAGACGGAAGTGCACTTGGTATAGATGAGATGGCAAATAAAGTCTGAACATATGGGGGAGAAAAACTAAAGAAATTAACATGGCTAATGCGCAATAAAGTATGCAGAGGAGAAAGGTGGCAGGGTTTTGATAAGAGGGATTAGCGGTACCCGTGGTGAAGAAAGAAAAAGGGGAGGAGATTAAAGATTATAGGGGAGTTACGTTAATGCCGAAATTGTATGAAATATACCTATTTTATCGGAGAGGAGAAGCGCCTCGTTGGTTCAGAGGATAGAGCGTCAGACTTCCATGCACAAGATCTGGGGTTCGATCCCTGAGCCAGTACCAATGAAAATTTTTCTACGTACTTCTACATGGGATTTGGTGGTTCGGAACCCACCTTAGACTGTACGTCCCCTAAGAAGAGGCTGAATACGTACCAAGATAGAGGCCCTATGTCGAGGGGACTAGCCTTGGAGGTCACTATTCGATTTTGAAGAGACTCAAAAATGAGTCAACGATCTTCTTGCGCTTAAGGCACCTACGGGGATATCACGTTTGATGGTCGCTGGTCGATTTTGAGTAATGAGCACATACACACATGCGCTTACATAACACACCAGGACAGTGCTTCAAATCTGTGCATCTAACTGATGGCTTCAGAGGGATCGCTCCCTTCACCCTAGCCTGGCAGTATTGTCTTTCTGCGGCCTGCTAAGGAGGCTGCCGCATGGTAGAGTGGGTTAGGATGACTTTGCCAGTTACAAAGTAGGACATAATTATCTGAACCAACTTTTTGGAGCAAGATTCCAAGTTGTTCCTCCGTTGTCCGATGGGGTCTCCATTATCTCCCATTGTTTCAAATTTGGTGTTGGAAGATATAGAAAAGAGAGCATTAGAA
>JAABKJ010015012.1:0-10000 GCA_011634705.1 Andricus grossulariae
GAGTTCACTCCCGCGTGCAATGAACTTTTTTTTAGAATTGGTTGAAATTGACTGAGTTATCGAATTTGAAGCTAATTTTCGTTTATTTTTAAATTAAATAATTAAATTTTGAACGTAAGAAATGGATTTTCAACCAAAATCAATTATTTTCTACCAAAAAATACGAATCTTCAACTAAATACTTGAATTTTTAAATAAAAAGGATAAATTTTCAAGAAACTAGGTAAACTTTTAAATAAAAATTTTTTTTCAACCAAAAATGAAATAGTTAAATCTCCAGTTTAAAAAATTAATTTTACAACAAAAAAACGAATTATCATCAAAGTAGTTAAATTTTCAGCCAAAGTGATGAATTTTAATCTAAAATGGCGAATCTTCAACTGGAATAGTTGAATTTTCAACTGCGGAAGAGATGAATACATTTTTAACTAAAATTGTGGAATATTCAACTAAATTGCTTAAATGGTCAATTAAAAAAAAATAATTTGTAACAAAAAAAAAACGAATTTTCAAAAAAGTACTTAAATTTTTAGTTAAAAAAATTAATTAACAAAAAATTGAATCTTAAAAAAAATGATTTTTTAACAAAGGAGTTCAAGTTTTCATCAAGTAATTTGAATTTTCAACCAAAATCATTAGTTTTCTACCAAAAAATACGAATTTTCGACTAAACACTTGAATTTTTAAATAAAAAAGATAAATTTTCAACTAACTAGGTAAATTTAAAAAAAAAACTAAATTTTAACCAAAAATGGAATATCTAAATATCTAGTTTAAAAAATTCATTTTAAAACAACAACAAAAACGAATTATCGTCAAAATAGTTAAATTTTCAGCCAAAGTGATGAATTTTGAACTAAAATGGCGAATCTTCAACTGGAACAGTTGAATTGTCAATCCCGGAAGAGATAAATTTTAACTAAAATTGTGGGACATTCAACTGTATTGCTTAAATTATCAGTTTAAAAAATTTATTTGTAACAAAAAAAAACGAATTTTCAACAAGGTACATAAATTTTTGGTTGAAAAATTTCATTTAAAAAAATCTAATCTTCAAATAAAAATTTAATTTTTAACAGAGGAGTCTAATTTTCAATCAAGTAATTGAGTAGTTGAATTTCAAAATAAAAAAGATCAACTTTCAACCAGAAATGGAAAAGTAAACTTTCTAGTTTGAAAAATTAATTTAATTTGTTTATTTTCAAAAAAATAGTTGAATTTACTACTTGCAAATAATGAATTTTCAACCAAATATACGAATTTTCAAACAAAAAAATCAAACATTAACCAAAAGCAGTTGAATTTTCAACAAATAATTGAATTCTCAGCGCAAAATGAAATAGTTAATATTTCAGCCAAACAAAATGAATTTGCAACAAAATAGTTCAATTTTCAGCCAAATAGTTGAATTTTCAACAAAGTATGTGAGCTTTTAACCAAATAGTTAAATTTTCAACTTACAAAGATTAATTCTCAAGAAAAACGTCGAATTTTCCACAAAATACATGAATTTTCAAATAAATAGTTGAATATTTAACTAAAAAAGAAAAAATATTGATATTCAATTTTATATTACAACTATACAGAAAATTAGCCATGCTCTCGAAAAACAAATTCCCTGACTTTACACAAAAATTCCCAGGACTTTTCCAGGTTTTTTTCAGGTAGAGAAAAATTCAAGGATTTTTCCAGGTCATATGTCATTGGTCAGGGAAAACCTGGAAATCAGTGAAAAGTCCGAAAATTTTGTTGATCGGGAAAAGTCAGGGATTTAAAAAAAAATCTTGCAAAATTCAGGGAATTTCTATCAGAGGCATTTTAAATAGCTGTCAAGGATAATATATTGAAAATTTTTTTTATTTTAGTTTGAAATTGTTTCATCCCGTGCAAAAAAGATTGTATGCGATAAAAATGTTACAAGACGAAAATTCTGATAATTGAATAGTGATGGTCAAGGAAAATGAAAAATTGGTCACAGTAAAGTTAGTTATTCATTTTATTATTTGTTTGTAAATTCAACAATTTCAAAGTCATCTTTTTGGTTTGAAATATCCAGTATTATATTATGTTTTGAGAATTCATCTTTTAGGTAGAAAATTACATCATTGGGATGAAGGTTGAACCACTTTATTAAAAAATCATTTTTTCTGTTGATAATTCATCATTCTAGTTGTAAATTCATTTTTTTTTAAACTAAACTTGGTTGACAATTATTATTATTATATCATTAATTTTTTAATTAGATATTCAACTATTTTAGTTAAATATTTATGATTTTTATTGAAAATTCATCTCGTTGGCTGAATGTTGAACTACTATTTTAAACACTCATTTTTTTGTTAAAAAATTAATTTTTTCAATCTAAAATTTAACTATTCTATTTTTGGCTGAAAACTATTAAAAAACATTCACAATTCAACTACTTGGGTAAAAGTTAATCCACATTGCTCAAAAATCACTTTTTTCTTTGGAGATTCGTCCCTTTTGTTGAAAATTTAGCTATATTTTGTTAAAAATTCATTTTTTTATTTAAAATTAATTTTCCACCTGAAAATTTGACTTTTGCATTTTTAGTTGAAAATTGATCCTCTTTCATCAAAAATTTGTCTTGATTTGTAGAAAAGTAATCTTTTGGGCTAAAATTTCCATTTTTTTAAATTAAAATCGCAACTGTTTGATTGAAAGTTAACTTCTTTGTTGACAATTCATATTTTCGGGTTGAAAATGCACCTGTTCCACAAAAAATCGTCTTTTGGCTTGAAAGTTCAACAATTGCATGAAATTTTTCTTTTTCCTTGATTGCCAAATCTTTGTTTGTTGGAAATTCATCTTTCTTAATAGGAAATACAAATTCTGGATTCAAAATGTATATTTTTTTTATTACAAGTTGACCTACTATGTTGAAAATTAAACTATATTGTCGTAAAAAAATGTTTACTGAAATTTTACCTTTTTTAGTTAAAAATTCAACTCTTAATTTTAAAATTCATGCATTTTGTTGAAGATTCATCTTTTTTTGGTACAAAATATTTCATCTTTGTATGTTGTAAATTCAACTGTTTTGTTAAAAATTTAATTATATTTTTTGTAATTTAGCTCTTTGGTTGAAAATTTAACTATTTTGTTGAAAATTCGTTTTTTTGTTATTGATATATCAACTATTTAATTTATCGTTGAGAATGTATCTTTTTGTTGAAAATTAAACTTTTCGTGGTGAAAATTCAACTATTTTGTTGAACATTCGTCTATTTGGACAGAGAATTCGTCCTTTTGGATCTAAAAATTGCAAATTTACGTTTTCTTTGTTAAAAGTCAAACTGCCTTCTAAAAAATTTAATTATTTCGCTACAAATTTAATCTTTTTTATTTAAAATTTGACCAGTTGGTTGAAAAGTCATCCTTGTATGTCAAAAATTCAACAATATGTTTAAAAATTCATCTATTTTGATGAAAATTAATTTATTTTATTAAAAATTAAAGTTAAATTAGCTTAAGGTGATTTTAACCAGAATCTAGAACCATTTAATCCTTAAACTGATTCCAGATTCTGGCTAAAACCACCTTAAGTAATTTAAACTATCAATTTAGGAATGATCGAATTTACCCAACATGTCTGAAATTACCCTGTTTGACAGTGCCTGGAAAAATGTTTTTTTTTGTCCTGGAAAACCTGAAAAAGTCTTGGAACTTTTTAGACACTCCGGATTATCCTCATCATATTGAGGAGTTATTTTTTTCCGTAGACCTCAGAGCATAGTAATTGAAGTGCCGTTAGGTTTCTCCGTGAGGGAGTCAAATCAGGTTCTTCCAGGTGTATTTAAAATTTAAATTCAAATAAGGAACTGTAAGTGATGTTTGGGTTTTTGTAGTCATAATTCGTATCTTGGACTTGGAGGATCTTTCGAAACTTTTAAATATACTGCTGTGATTTCGAAATTGTTTATAAGATTAGAAGATTAGCCTTGATAGACTGTAAAACAGGTAAAAAATGAGAATAATATGGAAGAACATATAATTATAACATTTGTAGTAGACATTTAATTTTCTATTCAGTTCAAGGTGTTAATTACTCGGATTTTTGGTGTACTCTAGAATACGAAATTGCATGAGATTAAGATGGCAAAATATTGCAAAAATATTGCAGAAAATTTCATGCTCTCTGAGTCTGAATTAGAAAAAATTCAACTAATTAAATCAATGCTAATAATTTCAACTCATAAATAAGTTATTTTTTAAAAATAGAAAAAAAATTTGTTTTGGGAATATGGTGATTTTTGTAAAGAAAATAAATGAATACATTCTTTTAAATAAAATGAATGTAGGTACTATATTATATATAATTAAATTAAAGACGCTCCAAATTGTTAACATTTTAGGTAAAAATAGAGCATTTTCAACTACTGATATGTATTTTTAACCACATAGTTAAATTTCCAACCAAAAAGATGAATTTTTCACTTAAATTATGAATCCTCAACCAAAGAAATGAATTTTCAACTATAATTATGAATCTTCAACAAAAAATTAATTTGTCACAAAGTATCAACAACAACAGCAGTGTCAACTTTTAACCAAATAGTTGAATTTTCAACTAAAAAGGATAAACATTGAACCAAATAGTGGAATTATAAACAAAAAGAAGTTGAATTTTCAACCAAAAATGTATAGTAGTTAAATTTTGAGTTAAAAAAGTCAATTTCACTGTAAAGAAACAATTTTTAACAAAATAGTTAAATTTTTCCCCCAAAGACATGAATTCTCAACTAAAATTATGAATTTTTAACTAAAATTATGAACTTTCAACAAAATGGTTTAATTTTTTACCAAAAGAAGTGAATTACTAAACCAAGCCGAAAATATGAATTAAAAAAAAAAGGTAATTTTCAACCAAACGGTTGAATCTTCAACCAAAAAGGATGACTTTTTACAAATATAGTTACATTTTAAGTTGAAAAATGTAATTTTGAAAAAAAGAAAAACGAATTTTTAGCAAGAGCTGTAGATTTTCCACCAAGTAGTTGATTTTTTAGCTAAATAAATCAATCTTCGGTGAAAATAAGAGATTTGTCAGTAAAAATAAGAAAAAAAATCATCAAAATTGTTGAATTTTGAACTAAAATTATGAAATTTCAACTAAAGTTATGAATTTTCAACAAAATGGTTTAATTTTTAAACAAAAGATGTGAATTACTAAACCAAACCGAAAATATGAATTTAAAAAAAAGGTCATTTTCAACCAAACGGTTGAATCTCAAACCAACAAGGATGACTTTTTACAAAATTGTTTAATTTTCAAACCAAAAAGACGAATTTTCTTCACAATGCATGAATTTTCGACTAAAAAATATCCATATTCAACCAAAAATGAAATATTATTTTTATTTTTTATTTTAAGTTGAATAATTTAATTTTAAATTAAAAAAAGAAAAAACGAATTTTCAGCAAAAGAAGTAGATTTTCCACCAAATAGTTGATTTTTTAACTACAAAAATCAATCTGCGACAAAAATAAAAGATTTTTCAGTATAAGCAGGAAAAAAAAAATCAGCATGATTGTTGAATTTTTAAGCTGAAAAAACAAAATTTCTTCAAAACATTTAATTTTCAAAATGAAAATATGAATTCTGAATAAAAAAAGTTAATTTTCAGTCAAATAGTTGAATTTTGATCCCAAGAAAACGAATTTCAAACCAAAAAGATGACTTTTTGACAAATTTGTTGAATGTTCAACAATATAATTAAAATTTCAACCCAATAATAAAATTTTTGGCCAGAACTGATGAATTCTCATCTAAGAAAAATTTAGTAGACTTTTCAATAAAAAATGATATCTTTAAAATATTTTCATATTAAATTGAAATCCATATAAAAACCTTTTGGACTGTTTGGAAATACCTTGAAATCTTTGAAAATTGTTTAAATCTCCCAAAATCTTTAACCTAATTGGAGGTCCTATAAAACGTAACAATCTTTTTAAAATTAATTTGAATTTTTGAAAAACCATTAAAATCCTTTTAAAAGTCTTAAAATTCGTGAAAGTGCCTTGAAATTTGTTGATGTGCCCATTTTTTTAATGAAATCTGATGAAATCACTTAAAATCAATGGGAAAATACCGTGCAATTAAAATTTAATTTAATTTCTCCATTAAGTTCTCTAAACAAGCCGTTTAAATCCCTATAAATCTTTGTCAGCCTTTAATCTTGTAAATTTCCTTTAAATACCTTAAAATCCGTTGAAATCTTTAAAATCGCTATAGAAATCCCTTCAAATTTAATTTAATTTGATTTATTTCAAAAATGCCATTTGAAATACCTTAAAATCTTCAACAAAACTAAAGAATTCTTTGAATTCCCTTGAACAATTTTTAATCTCTTGAAATCTTTCGGAATTTCTTAATATCCTCGGAAATGTTTGGAAATATTTGAAATCCTTTTAAGGCCCTCGAAATGTTTCCAAACTCCTTGAAATTCGTAGAAATATATATTGAAATCCCTTGAAAACAGATGAAATCTTTTAAAATTAGTTGAAATATTTGGAAAACTCTTAAAATCTGTTTAAAAGCCTTAAAATCCATGGACGAAATCGCTTAAAAGCCATGGAAGTTTTCTGGAATTCTTCCAAATTCTTTTTTATCTGTCAAAATTTCACGTTAAATAAATAAATAAATCATTTATTTGTACTTTATATCCACTTATTCAAAATATTTACACATTCTTTATTTTTATACTGACTTTCTTGTAATGATTTTTCTAGAATCGCGAAAAAATTATAATAAATACATCATAGGAAAATCATTATAGACCGATACTGAATTCCCTATAATATTTTTCAAGTAAATTTTTTAGAAATATTCTATGAAATTATCATATTCGAAAGTGACTTTGTTTATTTCATAAAATGAAGATGTCTAGTTAAAAATTATGAACTTTAGAATTAATCATTATCTCAATAGTTATCTTTTGAATATTAATATGTGACTATTTAACATTTTGGGATAAAGCGTATGTTTCATATGAAAGGAAATTTAAATTACTTCTATCATCTGCTCTAAAACCTGGAGCTAGATTTAAATTTGATATCTTTTTACGATTCGTTGGATTATAAATTAAACATTTTGTGCCACAAAGAGTTTTCTCATTAAAAACTGATATGGGTTGAAAGGAAACTCTCTACTAACTACTTGTCACTGTCAATTTTGTCCCAGATGTAGAAAATTGAAGATCTTCTAGACTTTCCCAGAAAAGATTCTTTTTAAAGTCACTAATTACTAATACATCACCATATTTTTTTAAATAGTGTGTCTCCAACTTCTGAACTTTTCCAGTTTAACTCTGTGGAATTAGGGATATGAGTCAATGAAACGATTTAACTAAAAATATTGCATTTTCGACTAAATAGAACAGTTTTTAACCAAATAGTTGAATTTTAAACCAAAAAAGATGAATTTATAAACAATAAGATGAATTTGCAACCAAGAAAGATTAATTTTCTACCAAGCAGATTTATTTTCTACCGCAAAGGAAAAATTTTCAAGAAAATAGTTACATTTTCAAAAAAGATATAAATTTTTAATTTCTAATATGATAAGGATTTAACTGGATAAGTTAAACGAATGAAAAATCAATGTTTAACAAAGTAGTTCAACTTTTCACCAAGTCGTTGAATTTTCTCCCAAGAAGATTAGTTTTCTATTATAAAAGACGAATTTTCAACAAAATACATGCATTTTTAATCAAAAAGATGAATTTTCAACTAATAAGATGTATCCTCACCCAAATAAATTAATTCGCAGCAGAGTAGCTCAAATTTTAACCAAGTAGTTGAATTTGCAACCAAAAAAATAAATTCGAAACAAAAAATGTAACAAGTGGTCTAAACAAAATTGTATTGTAAATAAAAAACTGTTGAATTCATTAGAAAATATAAATCTTCGACATGATGGTTGAAACATCAAACAAAACAGAATTATTTTTGAACCAATCAGTTGCATTTTTAACGAAAAAAATATGAAGTTTCTACTAAAAGAGATACATTTTCAAACCTAAACGGAAATGCTCAGCCAAAAATATAATAGTAAACGTTTCAACAAAAGAGTTGGATTTTCTTGCAGGATGCTATTAATTAAGTTTGCACTGAAGTAGAAAAAGAGAAAAAGATAAAAAAAATTTAAATGGGGCAATACTGTGGGAAAACTGGAAATTCTGCATAAAAATAAAATTAATTATCCAATGCATTTTTTTCATTTTGATGATACACACTATTAAATTCGGGCTACACAAAATGTATCAGACCTAGAAAGAGTTTAGCAGAAATAATTGTTAAAATTATATCTAATAGCATCCAACCCTTTTTTAGTTCAAAATTCAATAACTTATTTGAAAGTGAAATACATAGTTAAAAATTCATTTTTTTGGTTGATGATTAATCATTTTAATTGAAAAATCTTTATTTTTTTTTGTTACAAATCTTCCTGAAAATTTGTCTTCTCTTCGTGGAAAATTCATCTTTTGGGTTGAAAATTCAACTATTTGGTTGAAAGTTAATTTTTTTGGTAGAAGAATCATCAGTTTAGTACAGCATTCATTTCTTTTGTTACTAATATAACTATTATGTTGAAATTAAATTTTTTGTTGAAAATAATTTTTTTTTTTACTTAATTTTTTTACTAAAGGTGTAGCTATTCCATTTTTGCTAGAAATTTGATCTTTTTTAGTTGAAAATTTACATATTTGATTAAAAAGACATCTTTTTCGGATTGAAAATTCAATTAATTTGCGCAAGAAAGTTCATATTTTTTTATTGGAAATTTAACGTTTTTGTCAAAAATTCGTCTTTTGGCTTGAAAACTTAACATTCTGAATAAGATTTTTTTTTATTGACTGATAAATCTTTCTTCGTTGAAACTCAACTCTTTTGTGGAAAATTCCTCTTTTTGTTTTGAAAATTAGTCTGTTTTGGTTACGGATTCAAATAATTTGTTGAAAAATCATACTTTCTGAGTTAATTCAACCAAGAATATTCACTTTTGCTCATGTCAAATACAAATTTTAATCCTACTCAACATGTCTGGCTTTGGTTAAATAATAAAATTTTAGATTATTAATTAAATATTAAATTTCTGTCAGTTTTAATAGCACAGAATTGTGACAAACTTCGACATTCATGCCTTTCAACTGCAACTGTATTTTTAATTATGTGTGTCTTTAAATAAAATTTTTGAATACAAAACGCCTTTTTACTAAAACGTTTCATTTTTGGTTCCTTATAAAATTTTCAATGAATCGATCAATATTCTGAGAAAACGCGAGACCAAAATTAGTTAAAATTTTTTATTAATTGCAGAGTGTTGATAATTTATAAATTTTACTTTTTTCGTAATCTAATATAATATACCAAAAAGTTTGAAAAATTTAGATGCTGTTTTAGATTGAGTTTATGTAGCAGAATAACTCATTTCTATGGAACCAATACATTTTAAATAAAGTTAACAAATTTTTCTCAACCATTGAAATATTTTCAAACTTAATCATTTTTTAACCATTTTCAAAACTTTTAAACCTTCCACATATCTTTTAAAATTCTTTGAATTTTTCCAAAAATTTTCTTGAAATACTGAAAAATTGAAAAACTTGGGTTCAAATCTTCCAGATTCTGTTTTGAAAATTTTGGAAATCGTTTGAAATGTTAAATTTTTTTAAATATAATTTTAAAATTAGTTTTTCAAAATACAAAATCAGTTTAAATTATCGCATGAATTATGAGACATATTTTTTATCATCGTGAAACCTTTGAAAAAAAATTTTCCTCAAATTTGGAATAAAATTTTGCAATCTTGCTAATGGAAAGATTATTTTCTTGAAGCCTTTTAAACTTCTTAAAAAGGTTCGAGATTTTTTTTCGAAATCTTCAACTATCATCGTAAATTCCTTCAAAATCCTTAAGAAGCTTCAAAAATTTTTTTGCAAATTTTCAAAAATGTACATTTTTCAAAACTTTTGAA
>JAABKJ010017545.1:0-71938 GCA_011634705.1 Andricus grossulariae
TGTTTACTTTTACGTCCCTATAGGATCCACGTACAAACATCATAAGATCTACAGTATATGCTCTTTCAAGCATGGAAAAAAACCCTCCTTGAAAAATCATAGGAATCCTCAAATTCCTAAATCTATAGCGATTCTGAGAGGATTCTAAGAGGAATTTTTAGCAGGGATGTTAAAAACTTTTATTTTATTTTATTTTGGTATTTAATGAAAATATCTTCATAGCTTGGGTGCTAAACATTTTTCAGATCATTTGTCAGCTTTTTTTGAATAGAAAACACTAGGAAAAAATTGACAAGACCCAGGAGTCAAAATTAGAATTACGGCAAATTTAAAAAATTTGAGATTTTGTTTTTAATAGAATTACTCTTTTCACTTATGGTTTGAAATTTTTTGCCAGCAACTGTGGAGATTTTAAGCAGAAAAATATACCCGAAAAAATCGAAAACAATTACTATATTAAATACCAAATTTGAAAATTTGGTGTGATTCTAGTTTTGGCTCCTGGGTTGTTAGATATTTTTGCTAGCCTATCTTTATGCTGAAAAGCCCACACATTCTCGGAAAAATGTGTATAACATAAGTTGTAAGGATAATGTTATCAAATACCAAAATAAAACGTTTAAAGATTCGCTGCATTTTCAATTTCAATTCTTGGGTCTTGGAAATTTTGTTTTCTAGTGTATTTTTATAACTAGAAAGTTTCCAAGTATCCATCAAAATTCTTTTCCTATTTACACAGGCGTTAATAATTTTTTTCCAAAAACAGGGGTGAATTGAACAAGAATTATCCCTTAGAAAGTGATTGATTGAAAACAGCAAAAGAAAATGGTGCAACTTTTTTACCTCCAGATATGTGAAAAGAAATTGAAACTCCAGAAAATTTAAAAACTCTAAAAAATGAAATTTGTTCAACATTTTATTTAGTGCAGGTAACCAAGCTGTATGTCTATCTATTTTAAATTGATCATAATGTTTTAGGATCCCAATACGCTAGTTTTTCATGTTGTAGGGATTTTAAATGCCAGAATTTGTTATTTTCAATCCAACCTTATGTGTACGTTCATATTAAATCAGCTCACTTGTCGCTTGTGAATAAGGGTCGATTTCAGACAGAATTCAGTCGAAGGTTGACCCTTTTTGACAACTGACGAAGTGGACTGTTTTAATATGGACGTACACAAATAATAATACTGATGTCACTCCAAATAAAAGAGTTATTTTTAATTTAACAGATTTAAAATGTACAAATATCCTTTATTTTAATAACGTTTTTTGCAATTGAATTTTTTCTCCCGATCGCTTCTTACCAATTTTTGAAAAATGGTTGACTTTTATTAAATGACGGCATTTTTGTGGGGTAAACATTCTCTACAACTTCACTGTTTCCCATTTTGAAAGTAAATTTTTATTTATCTGAAATCGGTAAAAAAATTAGCAAAAGGAACACATTTTTTAAATCAAATAAGTATATTTGTATCCCCCGCAAAAATAGGCCATAATTTATTAGAGTTGACCAATTTTGTTTGAATCAGTAAGAACAAGCGTATTTCAAACTTAAGTTAAAAAAAAACAATTTAATGATACAATAACTTGTCAAACGATATAATTTTCCACCTAGCACCAAAGTCTCGGTAATTATTTAAACTTTACATTTATAAAACTTAAAATTGAAAAAATAATAATAAATGCATTAACCTAATTTCTTGATCAAAGCGTTTGAAATTGAAATTTTTAATTTGAATTTCTGAAAAGGGGTCCAATATTAAATTTTTAGTCATCAAAATGAAAAATTCAAAGCTTTTAAAACGTAAAAATTGTGAAATAAAAATGAAACACTGAAAATTTAAAAAAATATTAAAACTTGAACTTTTTAATGAAGTCTCTTTACATATGAATGAGAAACAAAAAAAAACATATGAATAAATTAAGGTGCAGGTATTATTATAATACACATTTATTATAATACAGTTCGAAATATAATTGAAAATTTCGCATTGTTGACAGACTTTATTCGAGCGCGAAGCACGAGACATGACATATGCGCGCCTTACAGTCTGGGCGACCTATGAAAAAAGTTTCATTTCGCGCAGAAAATGCTACCTGAAATTTGACTTCGGATTTTTGTAGTGTTAGAATGTAGAGCAAAAGTCTATATACTTGTAAACAATCGATAAAGACAGAAAAAATGGCAAGTCATTCGTTAAGAATGGTTCATTTTTTCACTTGAAAAAAAAAACATAAAAACCGCCCGAACCTGACTTTTTCCTAAATATGCAATGATTTTTACAATATTCAAGCAACAACTTCTAAAAAAGATGCCCCTTGCCACTCTTAAAAAGTGTGTAAAACTTCAGCCCGAAATATTGATTAGTTTTGATAATAGGTCGTTTGTTATTAAAAAAATGACTATTTTGCAACATAATTTCTACAAGTTTTGCCAGAAGGATATCAAATAAAAGTAGGCGATTGTCATTTAAAATGCATAAAAGTGGCTTCAAAAAGACCGTATGTTTTTTCCTCATAAACAAATGAAACGACTCGGACAATTTTCACTTTTTCGAATCAGGATAAAATTAATTCAATAGGTGTTGTTTTTCTCCAAATTTGAAAAAAAAACGTGGTACTTTGAGAGGGGACGAAGATAATATAGTATTTTTAAAAGAAATACTGCTACTGAAGTTTAAAACATAGAAATGCTGGCATTTACATCAAGTACAGAATAAGAGCTAAAATGGGTCTAGCCTTCTAACGATTGGTAAATACACCTCGAGAAATTTTGTCTTTCACACATTTAATTTGTATAATGATTTTTGTTTCACATTCTAAATTTCGGAACGAAAATACATACAGAAGTAAGAAACTAAGGGATGGAAAGTTTGAGTTTGCTTATTTCTTGACAATTGGTTTCGGAATGGAAAAAATAAAACTTTTTTCTTTAGATAAACATTATGTAATGAATTGAAAATTTATAAACAATTTAAAAAGTCATAAATAATTTTCAAAACTATTTATGCCTATGGGCAGAGTAATAAGCATAAAAAAGAACTGTTTATGGGGATGAGCGCATTTTATTAAAAGATGATTTTTCATAGAAGATAATCTGATTTTTCAATTGTTTAAACAAAACTTTTTTGAACCATTTATTTAAATCTGTGAGGGAAGGCAAAAGTAAATACGCTATTCGATTTTACGGAAAGAATTGCATAGAGTCCATGTACTGCAAAATTTGTGTGTTCACTCAATTTTTTACATTCTCAGTCATGAGAGTGTAATGTGGTCGTCCAAAATTACAGAATCAAAAAATTATAAAATTTCATCTTTTTCTGTCTGTAGATCTGTATGTTTGTATGTATGTCTGTATGCCTGTGTGTTGAATGACCTAAATGTGACCTGAATGTTGTAGCCACGCTAACTTTTAAAGGATTTGCCCAATCGAATCAGCCTTGGATACACTTTTTTTAGGATCCCAAAACGAATTGCATGTTCGTACACCGGATATTTCCGACCGAATTCAAAAATTTAGATCATTTTCAAAGTTTCGGAAAAGAAGTTTCGAAGAATTTTAGAAATGTTCGTCAAAGATTCTGGTTCATGAACAAAAAGTTACAAATGATTCTTCTGGCATTTTTAATTACAATCAAAATTGAAAAAGTTATATACTTTTCAACAATTTGAAATTAAAAAAAAAGTATAATAAATTATTTTTCTGATATATTAAGAAATTTCGATGAAAAAGTAAAATTTTTGTTTATGGATAAAGAAACATCCAAATTTTTACTATATATAAAATATATTTCGAAAAATTCTCCATGAAATTTTTCAATTAGACCGAAATATAAATCAAAATGCATGTAACATTGTATGATGGGATTCGGTAGATTTAATGCTTGACGGGTGATTCTCATACATATAGAGATGTCCATTGTTAATTAAATTTTAAGTTATGTTTCACTTTGTCAAAAACATTATGGAAGAAACATGAAAATGGATTGCATTTTGCTGTTTTCCTAGTTATTGCTGGTAGAATTAGGCAGGGTGGCCGAAAATTTCATTTTTCAAATTCCCTGATACCTCCATGACCAATTTTTGATTTTCCCTAAATATTAATATTCAATTACCCGCATTTTGATCTTGTAATATTTTCAACATAGTTGACAGAAGAAAATTTATCTAAATTGTTGAACTTTCAAGCCAAAAGACGAATTTTCTGTGCAACAGTTGAATTTTCAACCAGAAGATATGAATTTTCAGCAAAAAAATTAATTTTCAACCAAAGAGATAAACCTTCATTCAAGAAAATAATTTTAAAAAAGAAGTTAAGCTTTCAACTAAACAGATAAATTTTCGACTAAAAATATGAATCTTAAAAAAAAAATTATTTCTTAACGAAGTGGTTTGATCAAAATTTTCAAATACAATAGTGGAATCCTCAAGCAAGGTAGAATAATTTTCAACCAAACAATTGCATTTTCATTCAAGAAAGATAAAATGTTTACTGAAACAGATGAATTTTCAAATCAAAGTAGACAAATTAAAAAAAAATCGTTGAATTTTCATCCAAAAAAGATGTCAGTTTGACTTTTCCACAACAAAATATTAATTTTATACCATAGGTAAATTTTCTAGGAAACAGTTAAATTTTCAACAAAACAGTTGAATTTTCAACCAAAGGATAACTTTTTAACAAAATTCTTGAATTTCCAACTAAACTGTTGCAGTTTTGTATAATAAAGTTGCAATTTTCAGAAAAGTAATTGAATTTCCATTCAAAAACGATTACGGTTGACTTTTCAACTCCAAAATATGAATTTTAAACAAAAAGTAAATTTTCTATGAAAATAGTTGAACTTACATCCCAAAAAGACGTATTTTCAACAAAACAGTTGAATTTTCAACCAAGAAGGATGAGTTCTTAACGAAATTGTTGAATTTTGAAACAAACAATAAAAAAATTTTAATTAAAAAGATAATCTTAAGTAGGAAGCAACTTTAAAAAAGGAAATAGAAATACAAGGCAAATAAATTACTAACAAGAGTATTATATCAGGTTTACCGCTAAACTTAATTAAAAAAATTCCCTCGTTTTTCCCTGATCATCAATATTCAAAGATCAGAATATTAAGCTTGTAACATTTTTTTTACGAGAATCTTTTATAAACGAAATAAAACAATTTCAAATTAAAATAAAAAAACCTCAAATTCATTCTTCTTGTCAGTTATTCCAAGTTATAGAAATTATCTGACTTTTTTGAAATGGTTGTTAGCTAGGTTTCTTTCTCACAAATACTCCGGGTTATTTGTTTCATTTGCGAATTTGTAAAAATTACGTACATGAATGAAGAAACCCCCCCTTCCGTAACAAATCGTAACAAAATCTGTCGACCACCCAACCCCTTGAGCTGTTAAGTAATTTAAGTAAGGTCCCTTAGCAATGATATCGAACGCTTATTTTTACGAATAAATAATAATATGTACTTTTTTAACCTGAAGCTATTCAATGGGAAGAACATAAGCTTTCGTTTCAGACAAAAAAAAATAGAAGAAACAATCTGAAGTACGAAAAAAGCAAAATTTTTGTTATTGTTGATCAGCATTTTAGAAGTTTAATGAGTAGTTGTTGTGCTAAAAATCAGATCTCTGAAAAAATAGTTTTTCTATGATTTTACGAATCAAAATGTTTACTAGGGTGAGTAAAAAATAAACAATTTTGAAATTCGAAATCGCTACAACGTAAAAAGTAGCGTATTGAGATCCTAAAAAATTATGATTAATTTGGAATTTTTCTTGAGAAGTTTTCTTGAGTCTCAATTTTACCTGTGTAAATAGGAGAAGAATTTTGTTCGTGTACTTCAAACCTTTTTAGTTACAAAAATACACTGAGACGAAAATCGCCAAGTCCCAGAAATCAAAATTGAAAATACAGCGTATACATAAAATTTTTATTTTGGTATTCAATGAAATTATCTTTATAACGTGTATGCCTTTGTGAGTATGTGTGAGCTTTTTTAGCATGTAAATACACTGGGAAAAAATGGACAAGAACCAGGAGACCAAATTAGAACTAAAGAAAATTGGCAACATTTGGAATTTCGTTTTAATATATATTTTTTTTACTTGTGGTTTAAAATTTTTGTAGAGAATGTGTGGAATTTCCAAGCAAAGAAATAGAATTGAAAAAATCGAAAATACTTATATTAAATACCAAATTAAACAATTTGCTGTAATTCTAATTTCGACTCCTAGGTCTTGGAATTGTTTTTCCTAGTGCATTTGTGTTAATGGAAAATTTTCAAGTACCCGAGAAAATTCTTCTCGTATTTACAAAGGTGTTAAGAACATTTTCTGAAAACAGATGTGAACTAAATAATTATCACCTTTTAGAAAATAATTGATTACAATCTGCAAATAATTGGGCAAACTTTTTTGACCTCCAGGCATATGTTCCAATTCAGTATTTCATTTATGTTACAATATTTATAATATTTGAAAATTTAAGTAAAAAACACGCTTCAAACGTACGCAAACGAGCACGAAGCAGGTATTCATGTCCGTGGAAATTCATTTCTTAAAATTAAAAATATAAATAATTTAAACAACCATCGATAAAACAAAATTTAAAATATTAAGAGCTTACAAATTTTTTGAAACAATAATTGATTTCAAATTGATAGCGTTTGAAATTCAAAAAATATATATTGAACGATTTAGAATTAAAAACTTTTCAAATAAAACAACTTTAGATTAGGTAAAATTTTATTAAAAGTACAGTATTTCGAATACGAATGCACAGTGGGCCAGGAGACCATATTTCTTGTCAAAAAGTCAAATCTTCAAACTCTTAAATTCGTACGAAGAGATAGACCATTGCAATCAGTAATGGTTAGAGTATCGATAACATACATTACTTATTGATTAATGAAATCGTACTCCGTTGGCCGCTATTCAAAGTTTAAAAATATACTTTAATTTTTCATGTGCTTTTGGTTTAAATATTTAAAATGTTTTATTTCTAGTAATTAATTTTATAATGATTGCTTATTTTATTTCATCCGTAGACATTAGGGTGAGTTGAAAAAAAAAAAAATAATTTTTATGGACTTGATATTATTGCGTGTTCCAATTTTTTTAAAATGTTTTTCGGGATCTTTCTCGTCTCCGAAAATTGGGACAGTTCTTTAATGAACGTTCTCTAAAAAATAATTTAGGTTCAGTAAACCCCTGTTAAAAAAAAAACATCGCTGAAATCTAAAGAAACGTCGGGAGTAATATTTCAGATATTTGATGTCTCTTTACTCATACAAGTACACTAGAAAACATTTCACATGCTTGAAAATAATAATTTGAAACAACAAAAAACTCAGTTTTTCAGAAATTTACTGTGCTTATCTACATTTATTAATTTTCAAGCATGTCAAATTTTTTTCTGATGTATTTGCATGAGTAGAAAAGCCAAAAATATCTGAAATAATTTTCCCGACGTTTCTGTACATTTTAAAAATGTTTTTTGAAAATAGGTGTCTACTAAATCTAAATTATTTCCTAGAGAACCTTCATTAAAGAACTATGAGAATTTTTGGAGAACATACAAAAATTTAAACACTTAACAATGTCAAATCTATAAAAATGGTAATTTTTTGAAACACATTTTCATAACGCGCGCTCAGAAGGCCTTAATCAATCGGCACCAAATAATTTATACGTTTTTAGGGACCCAATACACTACTTTTCCATATAGTTCCAAATTTGATTGATAAAATTTTTTTTTTTCGACCCACCCTATTAGACATGGACGATCGAAAAAATGAGAAATAATAAATCCCCCATGTAAGTAATTATAGAGCCTCTAGCGTTTTTAACATAAGATATTTAAAAACCTAATCTCTAGAAACGATTTTATCTAAGCTTAAATCTAAAAGAATATACTAAAGATCATGTTTTAAGAAACTTCTGTTATAAAGTTCTAAACTCAAAAAATAATCTTGAAAATACGTCATAGTGAATAGCGGTTCACCTAAATGGTTTAAAGAACAAGAAAAGTGTGTTTACAACTCGATTTTTAAATATGTAATTATGAGGCTCCTCTGACGCAGGTATCGCAGGGATAATGAGGAATAAAGCTGAAGTGCTTATTTCTTTACATTGTTGCCAGATTCCGGCTCTGGTAAGGTCGGAGCTACATGCCCAAACAACTCGTTGTTTATACAGTATCCGTATATCGATGGTCGCGACGCCTGGGTTTGGATTCCTTTGGAATAAAAGTGAAGGGCCTATGACAAAGCCACCGAAGGCGTCCTCGGATTGCGGATAGGGGGTCCCTGAACCAAGGGTTTCTGCTGAATATAATTACAATAATTAATAAGCAGACGCGGACAATTGTCCAGCGATGGTCCCGAGGGAATAACCCCTTAGCGAAGGCGTAACAACCGTGCTGAAAGCTGAATGGCACCTGGGTGAGGTTTCTTAAACAGCGACTCTGAGTTACCGGGTGACCTCTCAGAGTATGCAGCCTTATCCTTGCACGCGGGACTATACAAGGATGGACGAACCCTTTCCCATTTCGCAGTGGCTGGTGTTAGAATGCACTATACTCCTACCGAAAAAAGGCAACTAGTCCAACCCAGAGAATTACAGGCCAATAAATGGTTTGAACACACTGTATCAGATCTTGACAGCTGTCCTGAACAACAGGATTGTTCGGCGAACTGAGCCTGTGTGGCGTGAGATGTATGAACAACGTGGCTCGAAGAAAGGTGTAGCAGGCTGTCAAGAGAACCTGCTAATTAACAGGTGTGTCTGTAAAGATGCTGCAGCCCATCAACGCGTCCTGTCAATGGCCTGGATTGACTAGCGAAAAGCTTTCGATTCAACCTCTCATAGACTTAACATCTGTCTGTTGGAAAGCTTGAAGGTGCATCCACACATAGTGAGATATATATAGAGATTGATACCTCTTTGGAAAACTAGATTTACTTTCTCATCTGGAAATTATCGTGTGACAACGAAAAACGACCCCTTCCAAAGGGGTGTCTTCCAGGGCGATACCATATGAAGGGAGCGAAGATTGTTGGCGTTCCCAAGGACCCTGAGCTTCTGGATATAAGAGTTATTAGACATCTTAACACTGGAGAGACCCATACATACCTGGGCGTGCCTCAAAGCCGCATTCAGGGCGTAACATCAATAAAGGAGTATCTCCGAAGCAGATACAAGCATCTTCTGCCACAGATTTGCTCTCCCAATCTGTCAGCGTTGAACAAGGTATCTGCGCACTTCTGCACTTCTGCATCTCCAGTGTCTTCATAACCGAATTGTTCTAGGTACAGCTTGTATCGTTGCCAATGGCAGAGATCCTCTCCTAAGAATGGTCAGAATGGCGGTCTACCCCTCGGCATTCTGCCATTTACTTTACCTTTATACACCTGTTTGTTCAACCGTTCATCTTTCATTCTTTCAAGATGTCCGAACCATCTTAACTGATTTCTTTCCCATATATCAACTAGTGTCCAACCGAGCAATTCACGCCTACCCCGAAAGGGAAACGGCTTAATGATATAATAATAATAATAATAATAATAATGTTTTGATAGTTTGCGGCTAACTAGTCGCGAAAGATCTTTTACCCACACATAGTGCAAGTTGAAAGACTGGGTCCTGCTTTCCTGTTCATTGTTCTCTTCTTCATCGCTGCTGTCTTCATTCACGTATTCCTTTTCAACTCGGAGGAGGTTCACATGAGTATCCTTTATCTCTGAAGTAAGATAAAGAGGAACTACTGAAAACCTCTGCTTCTTCTTTATTAAACCGTACACATTATTTGAGATGTCGTTTTTCTTTTCAAAACCTGCTACATCCTTTAACCCAACTGGTAATTTTTTTTCAGAAAGGTTTAATTCGTCCTTGTACTGCTGGTAGCTAGACACACGGTTAGGTCTAAACTGATTTTTATTAACTGGATGTATGGCTGATAGTATAGCCCATTTAAAGCGCTCATCATCATTGTTTTTAACGTTGACGCATGCTTTTTTTTGTTCTCAATCCATCTAGGATGTTTGATGTATAAGCTACCTTTCATGGGGTTTAGTTTGTTGATGTTTACTTCCAACTTCACAATAGAGTGTAGAGTCCATCCAGAGTCTTTTTCTTGAAAGTCCTCCATTTCAGTCAAGATAGGATATCTCACGTTGTTGACAAACCATAACTTGAAATTTGTGGCCACGTATATTTCTTTATTTTTTGATTTGAAGTTCTTTACATCAGGCTCCTGCTTACCAATCTTCAGATAATATGCATTAAGCACAGTGTTGATTTTCAAAGCCCTATAGTCAAGCAAGGTTCGGCCCCCATGTAGAAAAAGAGCACTTGAGCGTCATCTAGGAAGGCAAGAACATCCTTGTGAACCAGGTTGGCAACAGTGCATGTTTTTACTCAGCTATCGAATGCTTTGTCAATGTCAATCCACTTCACTGGATCATTAATGTCATTGTGTTTCTTCTGAAATCCACTTCCCTTTTTAGCGAGCAACTCAAAACGAACTCTGAGACATTCCAAATGTTCTATAATGTTGAGACAATATCTTTTCTGATTTATTGCTAGTCGTGATATACATGGTAATTCCTTCTGCACTGTTTTCAAACACAGTATACACTGATCTCTCCATCGGTTCACTTTGTTCAGTTGTACATTCCTGGATGATGAAAGCAGGGTTAGCGCTGCCTCAATACTAGGAATAAGTTTTAAACACTCATCGAGGATCATTTTGAACTAGGTCTAGACTGTAAAGACTGTATAGACTAATAATGCCTTCATTTTACTTGATATTCTTTCTTCTTACATAATTTTTCTTACTTACTTTCACTGCACTACACTTAAGGATTGATTGATTGCGCTACGCTCTGAGGTCTCCTTTTATTGATCGCTATCCCCACTCCACTTGCACTTCTAGCATAAGTAAGGTGTAAATTGACTATTTCGAGGCACGTGGAGAAAAAGAGAAATCCATCTTCCTTAATCACGGACTACCAGAATTCATTTGTTTCTTGAATAGTCCTATAAAGTATAAAATTTGCCTCAGCTCTGTTAGGGCCTATTCTTCGCGGAACGTCACATATTCATTATCAGAGTTATAGCACTTTCAAAATTAAGAAAAAAAGAAAAAACGAAAATGAAAGTGTCAAGCCAAACAATGCATAAGTAATACATTATTTTAGACGTTAATCACATGGACAACAAATTTTTATCCAAATACGCACTGTAATGTATAAATTTTTGTTTAAATTCCAATTTTGTCTTAAACGCTCGGTTCTCGGATTTTATTTTACAAGTTACTTGTATTTAATGTCGGAAAACAGCAAAAAGTATCATCCCAATATCTCTTAAAATTATTTTCTTCTTGGAAAAATACAAAAGACTTTATGATAATCGAGGCAACTGTATCCCTTTTTTTTGCATCAGGGCTTAGAGGCTGGGTAACTGTGTGAGTGTGAGAGAAGGTCCTGTTGCACGTGTAGCAGTAGCGGCTGAAAGGTCCCACACTAAGAGTGCGGCAGCCTCGATTATCGTTAAGCCTTTTGTATTTTTCCAAGAAGAAAATAATTTTTTAAACATTCAATTGCAACTTTTTGCTCATTGATAATACGCACAACATTGTCAGAAGCGAAAAATTTGTAATTTGCTTCAAGAATTATCTCTGCACATTACTTAGTTCCGGAGATGACACCTCCCCACTCTTTTATCAATAACTTATTAACAAATAATTATTTCTGACTCTAAATATCACCACTGGCCACAGAAAGGATCAAAGAAAACCGTAAATTTTTTTGCAGATTTTTCATAATTTTGTTCAGTGACTTACAGCCATTCAAAGTTGAGTATTCTGAAATGATCATATGATTATTACGCTTTTTCACCTTTCACTCGCCCGGAAATAATCGCTAATCATCTGAAAATTTTGAAACTCTGTATCAGTGTTGGCAAAACCTTCACCTGCAGCATGCATGTTGTCTCATATTTTTAGAATTTTTTTCTGCTGAGATTTTCACGAAAATCTGTACAAAAATCAAGGTGCCTAAACTTTTTGGACGGACAGTAGGACCCAAAGAAAGTACTCTTATAACGTCATTACGGAAGGCAGTATCAGTCAGATTGTTAAACAATTTTTTTTGTAATGATCAGAGAATTTTTGAATTCACACTTTTGTATTTTTAACCAATCAAATTTTTTACATCGAGTGTATTTAAATTTAGCAAAATTTGTATTATATTTGTCATTTTGTAAAATTATATTGAAAATTCTGACTTTCTAACTTTCCCTGAGACTATGTGCTTTTAAATTGTTCAAGTTGATAAAAAAATGCATTGAATTAAAACATATTTGATTACTTATGTGTGGACGGATGATACCATCTTTACGACATCTAACCATAAAATTGCGTTGGTTACGTAGTTTAGCTGGTTTTTCTAAAAAAAAAAAAAAAAAAAAAAACAACAACAACAACAAAAAACAAGAATATCGATGTAGATTGATGTAAAGCTCATGAGATATGGTTCACGTCCATTGGAAGAACCCGCTTACATCCAAGGTATGCCAATCCATCGAGATAAGTTTCTATATTTTCAACATTTTGCAGATTGAAGAATGACCAATAAATGGGTTATGATGTTCAAGTAAAATAAAAAATATATATTGATTTAAAAAAATAATTTATTGAGAAACGAACGCATAACATTAGAATCTTATTACATCATGAAAAAAAATTACGTTAACCTTAGATATGAAAATTCTAGACTTACTGAACATTACAATATTTTGACCTAAGTCACCATTAATTAGTTTTTTCTAATCTTTAGTAAAATTTTCTCTCTTCTAACACAGTAGTGATTTTTGTTTTTAAATATTTGGCGCCAGGGGAGCTTATCGATTACCTTAAGAACACCAAACCTTATTCAGTACATTCATGAATTTGTAACTTTTATCATGACATTCATTTTCTGTCTGACGACGAATGTAGACTGTGGGTTTCTCTTTGAACCTTAAACCTTATTTTAAACAATGTCATCCACGGAAAATACTTATAGTGTTTATCGTTGCCGAAAAAATGTTACATAAATTTTTTAAAAAATACTGCTAAAATGGTACGTTATTATTAACATTAAACCTTTTCTTATATTTACTTAATCTTACATAACTCTTACTTTTAATTATAATTTTATTAATTTCACAATTCATTGATAATTTTGATTTTAATTACATACACATTTAATGTATTAATATACGACTCTTACTATCTGTTTATTTAGAATGTAAGTATTTCTAATAGTATATTATGCGCCGAGGTGCATAATGAGGGTCTTTACGCGACGAGCGGCAAAGCTCGCAGGACGATCGAAACCGAGGCGAGATTAGTCAGTCCTGCGAGCAATGTAAGCGAGTCGCGTGAAGACGCAAATTGTGCGCATTGGCGCATATACTATTTTATGTGAAAAAGCTGCATTTACAAGTTTTGTTGCGACAGCGTAGAATATCGTAATGTTGTACATTACGATACAGCGGAGTATAATGTGAAGAGCTATCATCCGCTGTATCGTAATGTACCACATTACGATACTCTACGCTGTCGCATAAAAACGCGTTAATGCACCGGAGTCACATAATAGTATATTATGAGCCAATGTGCATAATTAGGGTCTTTACGCGACGAGCGGCAACGCTCGCAGGACGCTCAAAGCCGAGGCGAGATAAGTCCTGCGAGCATTGTAAGCGAGTCGCGTGAAGACACGAATTGTGCACATTGGCCCATATACTATTTTATATGACGACGGTGCATTTACAAGTTTTGTTGCGACAGCGTAGAGTATCGTAGTGTTGTACATTACGATACATCGGAGTGTGATGTGAAGAGTGTCGTCCGCTGTATCGTAATGTACAGCATTACGATACTCTACGCTGTCGCATAAAAACGCGTTTATGCACCGCAGTCACATAAATGAATATAATATACATTTGATATAATAGAGTTGAACTTACTGTAGAAAAGTTTGCACAAAAGTGGAGGAAGTATAAAGACCGAGCGGTTCATAATTTTGAAATTTTAGTTAAAAATGCACCTCTTTGGTTGGTAGCGTAACTATTTTGTTGAAAATTCGTATTTTTACGTAGAAATGTCAGCTTTTTGGTTAAAAATGCAACAGTTTTTATTTGAAAATTAATCATCTATTTTGGTTGAGAATTTAACTATTTTGTTGAAAATTCGACTTTTTTGGATAAATTCAAATCTTTTTGATTTAAAATTTTAATATTGATTAGTTTAACTATTACATTTTTCGTTGATAATTCATCTTTTTGTTGGTAGAAATTTAATCGTTTTAGTTGAAATATCAAGTATTACCTTGTTCGCTGAGAATTTTTTTTTTTTTCGTTAAAAATTTAACTACTTTTGTTGAAAATTCATTTTGTTGGTTGGATATTCATATTTTTAATGTGAAATGTATCTCTTTGGTTGACAATGTAACTATTTTGTTGAAAATTCTTATTTTTTGGTTTAATATTTTTTGGTTGAAGTATCGAGTGTGTATAACATTTTTCGGCGAGAATTCATCTTTTTTTCTTGAAAATTCAGCTACATATTTAGTTGAAAATGAACTGTTTTGTTGAAAGTTTGATTTGACGTATCTGAAATCTTCATGTCTTTTTGAATGTTCTGAAATATCTCAGGAAAGTTATATTTATACAATCTTAAAAACAAATAATCTTGAAAAATAAATAGTTATTCAAAATTGTTATTTTTTTATTAAAAATTACTTTCCCCTGAAATCTAAAAATTACACGCCCACGTTGCGCGCGATTGGTTATGCTAGTTTTTTTTTAAATTTATAACATTGTTGGGCAAAGAGGCGCCAATGTCAAAAGAGACGAAATCTAGGCCCTGTTTTGTTTTTGCTAACGGATTTTAAATGGGAGGAATATTTGTCTTCGATTGTCGCAAGCATTGTTAACTAAATTTGTTAGCCATCCGGCTCCAAGTCGAAGATTTAGGGGATACAGGTAGTTATTCTCGGAAAGCAATTAAACCTTCAACAAAAAGGTGTCATCTTTCAAGAATACCTATTTTCTGTGGACAATGGAAATATTATACTCACATTCAGGTCCGTTTTGATAGTGTGAGAAAGAATTGGTGTAAAATGCAGCCAGCGTTGGCGACCAATGATTTCTATTCTATAAATGCGCACAGAATACAGGCTCAGTTTTAGACTTTTAGCGTCAGCGAGAGTGGCTTCTGTACCAATTTTTATTGTTCTGGGTTTTCGTTTATATTGGTTATTGGCACTAATCTCTAAATTATGCCTCTAAAATATCATTTAAGGGTGCTTCTGAGGGATCTGAGCATGCCAAATAAAACTCTACCTCAATAAATTAAGTTTTCAAAATTACCTAAAATTATAGCCAGGACCTTCTTTAATCCTAAATTGAGAGCACGGATTCAATAAGGGCATGTAAAATTTTCTATGTCAAAAACAAAGTCCCTTCGAGGCTTTCAAAAAAATGTTCAAAATTTAATTTTTAAAGGATGTATCTGAATGTGGAATTTTATTGTGCACATTTTTCCACTTATAAAAAAAGTGTTAGCGTTTCGTTTAATGAGGGCATTTTGAGCAGGCGAAAACTTCTCGCGACAAAAATTTGGAGAAAGGTATAATCAAGTTTTTTTTTTGTTTGAAAAGTTTTATATTAAAATATTCAATAGTTTAGGAGCAGTAATGGTTAAAAATGTTAATAAAAATTTAACAAAAGTAAGTTTACAGAACACTCCTCAATTTTATTCCATTCCTAATTAATTTGTGCATAAAGCTAGAAGACCTTACATCTTAAAAATCTAATTAATCATATTTTCTATTAATATTTCTATTAAAATAATTCCACAAAAAGTTTCGACGTGTAAAGATAAACGAGGTAGAAATTCTCTTATAATTTATTTATTGGGAGTTGATAGAACAGTAATAATTCCTCATTAGAATCGAAGTGTCTGGGCTCACCGAAAATATTTGCATATTTTTTAAATATTTTATTATTTTTATTATTGTATTAAAATGATTTGGCATTTCTACATAAATTTTTTTTGTAATTTCTGCGGAATCATTCATTTTCTTGTGAAGAATAAAATTTATACAAAGTAGACTGCCATCTAAGAATATTTGTTCGATTGTTATAAAAAAATTTTATAAACATTTTCACTTATTTGGAATTTTTATAGATAGAACATTTTTCTTTTCTATTGAATAATTTTGTTTGTGAAATTTGTTTATGACAATAACAAATGCATATGCATGTCAAATAAGAGAATATGTTTATAGGAATTGTTTAGAACAATGACAAATGTTATTGGATGGCAGTCTATTGTGTGCACATTTGATTCTTCATATGAAAGGAAATGATTCCCCGCAGAAAAGAAAATTTTTCTATAATATGTAGAAATGCGAAATAAGTCAATTTGTTTATAAACATTGGTTACAAAAATGAAAAATGTTGTTGGATGTCAGCCTCTTATCTACAAATTTTATTTTTCAAATTAAAAAAAAAAATGATTCCGCAGAAAAGAAACCTTTTTTATCCAAAGAAATTGCAAATAAGTAAATATGTTTATAAAACTTCTTTATACTATGAACTATTATTGAAGTTTGGTGACCATTCGCAATTCAGTATTATTCTTGCACATTTTACTAACAAAATTTATGTAATTAATACATTCAAATTCCGAAAATGATGCAGATAACAGATATATTTATTAATTTGCCTTGAATAATTAAACGAATCCAAGAATTCCATCTACAATTTAAATTGATAAATTTTACACGTTTCTTTTACTGAAGGTATTAACATTTTTGCCCTAATTGTTAAAAAAGCATGAAATTTGGTGTTTGACATTAGAAAACTTTGTAGACCGTAACTAATTAAGATATTTAACATTTCTCTTTACATTTTACATTTTTTCAAGGTTCGCAGGAAAATTAAAAAAATGCTGCAAATTAACAAAATGGCAGTGGCTTTTATAAAAATAAACAATTCGAATTTTTTGTTACAAAATACGTGAGATATTGAAAAAGTTGATACAGCAAAGTTGTTCCTCTTTAAAAGATCTACAATTAGTTTCCACTTATCAATATTTAGACTGTATATGCAAAGTGGCAAAGGAAATTTTCGTAGATCTTTAAAGAAGAACAAATTTGCTCTGTACACTTTTTGTATAGATATCTCGCGTAATTTTTTGAAGAAAATGATATTTTTTTGATGTTCAGAAAAATTTCCACCATTTTTTCAATTCTCAATATTTAAAAAAAAATTCTACGGATTTTGAAAGAGCGTAAAATCGTTGACAAGAATCGAAAAAAGTTAAACATCTTATATAGTTGCAAAAATGTAGCATTAATATATTCTTTTGTTTAAAAATAAGGAAAACTTTTTTCTACATCGGAAAGACGGTAGTTCGGTACGCTCTTAAGATTACCATTTAGCTTTAAAGAATGTATTTATCTATTGAAAATCTTGACGTCAAAAACATCAAATTCCGAGTTGCGATTTTTAAGAGCAAATTGTCTAGACTTTTCATTTGTTAATAAAAAATCATTCAGGTCAACCAGTGTCATAATTTTCCCTAAAATTGCTGCAAAACCTATACCCACAACCTACAATTGATAAGATTGGTTATTGTTCATAAACTCTCTTGCTTTATTTGGATAACAATTGTTATAAATAAAAACCCCTGAATGAACATAATTGATTTTTTAAAATTCTTTTTATCAATCTTTGTCACAAACTAAAAGTTTTTGCTCTCGTGGAATTTTCTCGTTCGAAGAGCCATTATTTATTCACAGCCTCATAAGAAATATATTTTTCATAAATATACGCTATCCTACAAGCCACAATTTTCAAGTCATTCGTGATAACCTTTTTTCATAAAGTTAATTTTACCGTAAACAACTGAACAGTATAATTTATTATCTCTGTTAACATTTTTAATACCTGCTCTTTGTTGCTCATAACTATTTTTATTAACAAAAACCTCAATTAAGAAAATCGATTTTTTTTTTAAATTTATAATCTTTATGCCTTTTTTTATCACGTTAATTTTATCAAAGTTTATAAAGCTGTGAATAAATAATGGCTCGCCGTACGAGACAATGTCGAGGGAGTAAGAAGTTTTACTTTGTGCCAGAGATGAATAAAAAAATTTCAAAAATAGTTATTTGTGATACAAGTGCACAAAACAGGTGATTGTGTGCGAGTGTGAATTTTGCAGCTTCGAGCCGCAGGTGAATGATGCAATCACACGAGTTAACAATCACCTATGCGCACGTGTATCACACGCTATTTTTTTCAACGCCCGTCCGAAAAAGTTGTGTTAGGAGGAGGTAACGAAAAATACTAATCTTAAAAGAAAAGATTGTTAAATTTCGTAAAAAATTTGTTTGAAAAAAAATGTTCGAAAAATTTTTATTTTTTGAAATAAAATGTTTGAAAAAAAATTTTTGAAAAAAATTGTTGAAAACAATTAAAAAAATAATTTTTTTTTGATTTTGAAAAAAAAAATTTGGTTGAAAAAAAATATGTTAAAAAAATTTTTGGGGCTTATGCCCTTTTGCTGTGCCAAATATTGGCGCTTATGCCCTTTTGTACGACGGACGAAAACGGCTACTGAAACCTTAAAAACAAAACTTCAGTCATTAAAAGATTTGTTTAAGTTAAATCTAAATTTATTTCAAGAAGATACCAGCACCAGTGTTTAAAGTTACCTATGCCAGTGTCTAACGTACCTCATCTCGAAAGTGCGCATGCGCAGCTTTTTCACCAGTCCCTACAGTATGCTATCTTGAAACTGCAACTGCGCATGCGCGAAAATTGTTTCGCACACAGTCTGCTCAAATAAGGTCCTTTAGGCACTACCAGAAGTGCGTATAGATTTTCAGAATAAGATAAATGAACGCATAGATGAGGCAACTTGGGAGGCGCTTAGATTCGTTTTCAAGCGAAGGACATTTTTTTTAAAAAATCGTTTTATTTTTTAATCCAAAAATATGAATTTTCAAGCAGAAAGTTCATTTTCAACCAAATAGTTGAATTTTCGACCAAAATAATAGAATTTTCAAACAAAAAAAAATGTTCAACCCAAAAAGATGAATCTTTAACCAAGAAAGATTTTTTGATCAAGATAAAACAATTCAACCAAATTGCTTAATTTTCAAGCGAAAAAGGCAAATTTTTTACAAAACAGTGGATTTTTCATAAAAACAAACAACTTCTCAAAACAATTTTTAAGAATTAAATTTTGTTTGATTTTTTTAACCAAAAATTGGAATTTTTAACAAAAAATTTCATTTTCAAACAAATAGTTGAATTTTCGACCAAAATAATAGAATTTTCAACCCAAAAAAAAAAAAGAATTTTCAACAAAACAGTTTAATTTCCAAATAACAACGATCAATCATTAATCATAAATGAAATACCTAAGTTTCCAGTTAAAAAAAATCTTCAACTAATAAAATTAATTTTTAACCGGCCGCCCATCCGTCCGTGGAATTTTTGTACAAGGAGGGGAAATGAGTGGGGGGAAAGAAGGAAAATGAGGGGAAGGGAAGTGGGGGAAGTGAGGGAAAATGAGGGGAGCGTAAGTAGGGGAAATTATATGAGAAGTAGGGGGAGGGAAGGTAAATGAAGAAATGAGAAGTGGGGAAAGGAAGGGGAAATCAAGGAGGGAAGTAGGGGGAATGAGGGAAAGAAGGGGAAGAATTGGGGGAAATTGGGAGGGTAAAGTAGGAGAAGTGAAGGCAAATGAAGGTAGGGGAAGTTGAGGACGAATAAGTTGGGGAAAGGGGAAAAAGAAGGGATAGAATTAGGGGAAATGGATAGGGGAAATTGAGGGAAGTGAGGGGAAATGAAGGTGGGGGAAGTTGAGGAGGAAGAAGTTGGGGAAAGGGGGGAAAGAATTAGGGGAAATGGGGAGGAGGAAGTACGGGAAGTGAGGGGAAATGAAGGTAAGGGAAGTTGAGGAGGAAGACGTTGGGGAAAGGGGGAAAAGAAGGGGAAGAATTAGGGGAAATTAGGAGGAGAAAGTAGGGAAAGTGAGGGGAAATGAAGGTGAGGGAACTTGAGGAAGAAGAAGTTGGGAAAAGGGGGAAAAGAAGGGGAATAATTACGGGAAATAGGAAGGGGAAAGTAGGGGAAGTGAGGGGAAATAAAGGTGGCTGGAGGTTGAGGAGGAAGAAGTTGGGTAAAGGGGTAAAATAAGGGGAAGAATTAGGGGAAATTGGGAGGAGAAAGTGGGGGAAGTGAGGGGAAATGAAGGTAGAGGAATTTGAGGAGGAAAAAGTTGGGGAAAGGGGGTAAAGAAGGGGAAAAATTATGGGAAATGGGGAGGGGAAAGTAGGGGAAGTGAGGGGAAATGAAGGTGGGGGAATTTGAGGAGGAAGAAGTTGGGGAAAGTGGGAAAAGAAGGGGAAGGATTAGGGGAAATTGAGAGGAGAAAGTAGGGGAAGTGAGGGGAAATAAAGGTAGGGGAACTTGAGGAGGAAGAAGTTGGGGAAAGGGGGAAAAGAAGGGGAAGAATTAGGGGAAATTGGGAGGGGAAAGTAAGGGAAGGAAATTAATTAATTAAAATTAATTCCTTGTTGTTCTTATTTAAACCCGATATTTGTTTATTGATCAATTTAAAATTATTTAAGTATTGCAAAACATTTTTCAGTATTCCATGACTCGTAATTCATCATATTTTTTACAAAAATGTAAAAAGGGCAAAAGATCATGGAATAGGGGTCGCAACCTTTTCGCGTTTGTTTCAGAGTCAGGCATTTCTAGTGTGAACGAAAGTGAAAGCTGTCGGACCAACTAACGCAACTTGGATTTACTATCAATTTATTCTATTTAATCCATTTTCTTGTAATTTATCATTAATTATCTGAATAAATTGTTTTTCATCAAAAATTATTATTTTTGATAAATTCAAAAACAATCCATTATTTGCCGTTTTTCTTACTGAGCGCCTATCAAAATTTCCCGAATTAATAGGCGATCAAAAATTATAGAACTTTTCAAAATCACTTTTTAATGAAAAAAAAATAATAATAATTTGATATTTAATAATAACTATAACTGAAATATTTTCTTTCTTGTTTCCTTGATGATGGATTACTGGATAAAATAGAAAATAATGTGTATTTAAAATAGGTTACACATATTGAAAATAATTAATTGGTTCTTGAAATTAAAATATTTAGGGGCTTTTAATGTGTTTCGATTTTAATTTATTTTCAATTTGATTTTGGTGAAGTGACTGCCAAATTCTGCATGATTTCTATTCGTTTTAATTACATTTTTTCCCAATTTTTAATATCTCCTTTTTTTAATTTATCCTGCATTATGATTGTCCCTAAATTATAACTGATTAGGAAGTATACTCTTCCTTGAAGTATAATGACATCAAAATAAAAATTGTATGCAATTGTCCCCTTTTTATAATAGTTGTCCCAAAATTATACTTCTGTTTAAATCATAATTGTTTAAAAATTATACTCCTTAAAATGTCCTTCTCTTAAATTATAATGGTTGTCATTTAGAATTATGCCCAATTGTCCCACACTTTTAACAGTCACCAATTTTGTCCCTCAATTATAATCATCCAAAATTATAATTGTCCCTCAATAATTATGTATTTTAAACTATGATTCATTGACAATAATTGTGCCCAATTGTCCCGTAATAAGGATATACTCCAAACTATAATTAAAACACAAGAGTTGTGTCCAATTGTCCCACACTTTGAACAGTCCCTATTTGTGTCCCTTAATTATAATCATCCAAAATTGTCGCTAAATAAGGATGTATTTTGAACTATAATTAAGTAAAAAAATGTGCCCAATTGTCCCACACTTTAAATGGTCTCTAATTTTGTCCCTCAATAATAATCATCCAAAATTCTAATTGTCCATCAATAAGAATCTAATATAAACTATAATTAGGCCACAAAAATTGTGCCCAATTGTCCCTGAATAAGGATCTATTCTAAACTATAATTAAAACACAAGAGTTGTGCCCAATTATCCCACACTTTTTATTTTCCCTCATTTTGTCCCTCAATTACAATCATCCAAAATTACAATCGTCCCTCAATAATAATGTATTTTAAACTATGATTCATTGACAATAATTGTTACCAATTGTCCCACACTTTTAACAGTCCCTAATTGTGTCCCTTAATTATAATTATCCAAAATTGTCCCTAAATAAGGCTGTATTTTAAACTAAATTGAGTAAAAAAAACTGTGCCCAATTATCCCACGCTTTAAATGGTCTCTAGTTTTGTCCCTCAATTACAATCATCCAAAATTCTAATTGCACCTCAATAAGGATCTATTATAAACTGTAATTAACGCACCAAAATTGTGCTCAATTCTCTCTAAATAAGGTTCTATTTTAAACTATAATTCAGTCACAAAAAATGTACCCAATTGTCCCTGAATAACGATATATTCCAAACTATAATTAAAACACAAGTGGTGTATCAAATTGTCCCACATTTTTAACTGTCCCTAATTCTGTGCCATAATTATGATCATCCAAAATTAAAATTGTCCCTCAATAAGGATGTACTTCAAACTATAAGTAAGTAACCGGAATTGTGACCAGTTGTCCCACGCTTTTAATGGTTTCTAATTCTGTCCCACAATTATAATCATCCAAAATTATAATTGTCCCTCTATAAGGATCTATTCTAAACTATAATTAAGCCACAAAAATTGTGCCCAATCGTCCCTGAATAAAGATCTATTTTAAACTATATTTCAGTCACATAAATTGTGCCCAATTGCCCCTTGATAAGGATATATTCCAAACTATAATTAAAACACAAGTGTTGTGTCCAATTGTCCCATACTTTTAACAGGCCCTAATTTTTTCCCTGAAGTATAATCATCCTAAATTACAATTGTCCCTCAATAAGGATGTATTTTAGAACTATAAATTAAGCTACAAGGATAGTGCCCAATTGTCCCCCACAATTGATGATCCCTAATTTTGTCTCTGAATTATAATCATCAAAAATTACAATTGTCCCTCAATAATGATGCATTCTAAGCTATAATTAAGCAACAAAAATTGTGTCCAGTTGTCCCTGGATAAGGATACATTGCAAACTATAATTACAACAGGAGATTTGTGCCCAACTGTCCCACACCTTTAACAGTCCCTAATTTTGTCCCTTAATTATAACCATCCAAAATTACAACTGTCCCTCGATAAGGATGTATTTTAAACTATAATTAAGTAACCAGAATTGTGCCCAATTATCCAACGCTTTTAATGGTTTTTAATTCTGTCCCTAAATTATAATCATACAAAATTGTAATTGTCCCTCAATAAGGATCTATTCTAAACTATAATTAGGCCAAAAAAATTGTTCCTAATTGTCCCTGAATAAGGATCTATTCTAAATTATAATTAAAACATCAGAGTTGTGCCCAATTGTCTCACACTGTTAATGGTCTCTAATTTAGTCCCTAAATTATAATCTTCCAAGATAACAATTTTCCCTTAATGAGGATGTATTTTAAACTATAATTAAGTAACAAAAATTGTGCCCAATTGTCCCACGCTTTTAATGGTTTCTAATTTTATCCCTCAATTATAATCTTCCTAAATTACAATTGTCTTTCAAAAAGGATCTATTCCAAAACATAAATTAAGCTACAAGGATAGTGCCCAATTGTCCCCCACATTTGATGATCCCTAATTTTGTCCCTCAATTATAATCATCAAAAATTACAATTGTCCCTCAATAATTATGTATTTTAAACTATAATTCAGTCACACGAATTGTGCTTAGTTGTCCCTGAATAAGTATCCATTCTAAAATATAATTAAAACACAAAAGTTGTGCCCAATTGTCCCACACTTTGAACAGTCCCTAATTTTGTCCCTGAATTATAATCATCCAAAATTACAATTATCCCTCAATAAGGATGTATTTTAAACTATAATAAGAATAAATTGTTGAAACATTTATTTTTATTAACTTGAATTACCTATTACTTCACTCTAATTGAAAAGTGGACAAAAATTTAAAAATTCAGAAAAAAGCCGCAATTATCTAGTACTAATATAGAAAAAGATAGCTATAAACAATAATAATTTGTTTGAACAATTATTGTTGCTAAATTGAATTAAATGTTAATTTACTTCAAGTGAAGTGGACAAAAAGTTGAAAATTTCAGAAAACCCGAAATTTCTATCATTATTCAAAGACAATATTATTAACAATAATAATAAATTGCTTAAACAATTATTTTTGTTAACATTAATTAACTATTACCTCACTAAAAGTGGAAAATTTTCGAAAAAAACCGCGACCTGCTATCTTCATTCTAAGAGAAAATTGCTAAAAACAGTAATAAATTGTTTAAACAATTTATTCAAACATCTACTTATCAGTATAAAGTAGTATTTGATGTATTAGAAACAACTTGCATTTCAAAAACCGCAAAAAAATCATAATTAGCGCAAGAAACTCGCAAAACCAAATGTTTCACATATGGGGTTTTTTTGAGACCCTATAAAACAGACTTATTGGGTGATATTTGAAAAGTAATATTTTATTCGTATTCTATGACTAATTGTGAAAATAATTTTTGAGTTTCAACTCAGTTTAGCTAATATTGATGATTCTGAATAAAATTTACAAAAACGTTCCTTTTTCTAATGGGAAACACGTGTTAAACTTCATGGGGCTTGCGGGACCTCTAAAAATCATTTATTTTTATTTTTTTAATGTATTAATTTGTTTGTGGATTCGAACCACTTTTGGGGCAGTATGCATCAAAATTCAAGGAAAAACAAATTTCAGACCTTTTTTGGACCAACCTACATTGCACGCTGGATCAAGCGTGGAGCACTAAAGAAAATGTTTGTAAACTTTAAAATTGTTGAAAATTGTTGAAAATTGTTGAACATTGTTGAAAATGGCAGAAATTTATTAAAAATTGTGGGAAGTTGTTGAAAAATGTTTTAGATTGTTGAACATTGTTGAAAATTGTTGAAATTATTTAGAAATAGTTAAAGATTGTTTAAATTTGTTGAAACTTGTGGGAAATTGTTTAAATATGTTGAAATTTGTTGAAAATTGCTGAAATTTGTGGAAGTTTGTTGAAAATTGTTGACATTTTTTTTAAATTGTTGAAAATTGTGGAAAATTGTTGAAAATTGTTTAAATTTGCGAAAAAATGTAGAAAATTGTTGAAAATAGTGGGAAATTGTTTAAATTTGTGGAAGTTTGTTGAAATTTGTTTAAACTTGTTGAAAATTGTGGAAAATTGTTGAAAATTGTTTAAATTTGTAGAAAATTGTTGAAGTTTGTTGAAAATTGTTGAAATTTGTTTAAAATTGTGGGAAATTGTTGAAAATTGTTCAAGATTGTTGAAATTTGTAGAAAATTGTGGAAAATTATAGAAAATTGTTGAAAATTATTGGAAATTGTCGAAAAAAGTTTAATATTGTTGAACATTGTTGATAATTGTGGGAAATTGTTGAAAAAAGTTTAAAATTGTTCAACATTGTTGAAAATAGTGGGAAATTGTTTAAACTTGTTGAAAATTGTTTAAGATGGTTGAAAATTGTTCAAGATTGTTGAAATTTGTAGAAAATTGTGGAAAATTGTAGAAAATTGTTGAAAATTATTGGAAATTGTTGAAAACTGTGGGAAATTGTTGAAAAAAGTTTAATATTGTTGAACATTGTTGAAAATTGTGGGAAATTGTTTTAAAAAGATAAAATTGTTTAACATTGTTGAAAATAGTGGGAAATTGTTTTAATTTGTTGAAGTTTGTTGAAAATTGTTGAAAATTGTTCAAGATTGTTGAAATTTGTTGAAAATTGTGGAAAATTATAGAAAATTGTTGAAAACTATTGGAAATTGTTGAAAAAAGGTTAATATTGTTGAGCATTGTTGAAAATTGTTGGAAAAAGTTAAAATTGTTTAACATTGTTGAAAATAGTGGGAAATTGTTTAAATTTGTTGAAGTTTGTTGAAAATTGTTCAAGATTGTTGAAATTTGTTGAAATTTGTAGAAAATTGTGTAAAATTATAGAAAATTGTTGAAAATTATTGGAAATTGTTGAAAAAAGTTTAATATTGTAGAACATTGTTTAAAATTGTGGGAAATTGTTGGAAAAAGTTTAAAATTGTTGAACATTGTTGAAAATAGTGGGAAATTGTTTAAATTTGTTGAAAATTGTTTAAAATTGCTAAAATTGGTTGAATATTGTGGAAAATTGTCGAAATTTGTTGAAAATTATTGAAAATAGTGAGAAATTGTGGAAAATTGTAGAAATTTGTTGAAAATAGTGGGAAATTGTTGAAATTTGTTGAAAATTGTGGAAAATGTTGATAATTGTGGAAAATTGTCGAAATTTGTTGAAAATTATTGAAAATAGTGAGAAATTGTGAAAAAATGTTGAAATTTGTTGAAAATTGTGGAAAATGTTGATAATTGGTGAAAATTGTCGAATTCCGTTGAAATTTGTTAAAAATTATTGAAAATTGTCAAAAGTTGTTTGACAATGTTGAAAATTATTGAAATTTGTTGAAAATAGTGGGAAATTTTTGAAATTTGTTGAAAATTGTGGAAATTCGTTGATAATTGTTGAAAGTTGTTGAACATTGTTGAAAATTGTTTAAACTAGTTGAACATTGTTAAAACTGGTTGAAAATTGTTTAAATTTGTTGAAAATTGTTGAACCTCGTGGAAAATTGTTTAAAATTGTTCGAAAATTGTTTTAATTTATTGAAATTTGCAGGAAACTGTGGAAAATTGTAGAAAATTGTGGAAAATTGTTAAAAAATATTGATACTTGTTGAAAATTGTGGGAAATTCTTGAAAAATGATTTAAATTGTTGAATTTTGTGGAAAATTGTTGAAAATGGTTGAAAACTTTAAATTTGTTGAAAATTGTGGGAAAAATTTTTGAATTTGTAGAAAGTTGTGGAAAATTGTAGGAAATTGTTGAACATTGTTGAAAATTGTTGAAATTTGTTGAAAATTATTGAAAATAGTGGGAAATTGTGAAAAATTGTGGAACATTGTTGAAAATAGTGGGAAATTGTTTAAATTTGGTTAAATTTGTTGAAGTTTGTTGGAAATTGTTGAAAATTGTTCAAGATTGTTGAAATTTGTAGAAAATTGTGGAAAATTGTAGAAAATTGTTGGAAATTGTTGATAATTGTGGAAAATTGTTGAAAAAACTTTTAAATGGTTGGGAATTGTTGAAAATGGTTGAAATTTTTTTACATTTGTTGAAAATTGTTGAAATTTGTTGAAAATTGCTAAAATTGTCGAAATTTGTTGAAAATTATTGAAAATAGTGAGAAATTGTGGAAAATTGTAGTTGAAATTTGTTGAAAATAGTGGGAAATTGTTGAAATTTGTTGAACATTGTGGAAAATGTTGATAATTGGTGAAAATTGTCGAATTCTGTTGAAATTTGTTAAAAATTATTGAAAATTGTTCAAAGTTGTTTAACAATGTTGAAAATTATTGAAAATTTCTGAAAATTGTGGAAAATATTTAAAATTGTTGAAAATTGTGGAAATTCGTTGAAAATTGTTGAAAGTTGTTGAACATTGTTGAAAATAGTTCAAACTGGTTGAACATTGTTAAAACTAGTTGAAAATTGTTTAAATTTGTTGAAAATTGTTGAAAATTGTTAAAGCTCGTGGAAAATTGTTTAAAATTGTTCGAAAATTGTTTTAATTTATTGAAGTTTGCAGAAAATTGTGGAAAGTTGTAGGAAATTGTGTAAAATTGTTAAAAATTGTGGAAAATTGTTAAAAATTATTGATGTTTGTTGAAAATTGTGGAAAATTCTTCAAAAATGATTTAAATTGTTGAACGTTGTTGAAAATTGTTGAAAATGGTTGAAGACTTTAAATTTGTTGAAATTTGTTGAAAATGGTGGAAAAATGTGGAAAATTGTCGAAATTTGTTGAAAATTATTGAAAATAGTGGGAAATCGTGAAAAATTGTTGAAATTTGTTGAAAATAGTGGAAAATTGTTTAAATTTGTTTAAATTTGTTGAAAATTGTTCAAAATTGTTTAAATTTGTTGAAATTTGTAGAAAATTGTGGAAAATTGTTAAAAATTATTGATATTTGTTGAAAATTGTGGGAAATTGTTGAAAAATGATTTAAATTGTTGAACGTTGTTGAAAATTGTTGAAAACTTTAAATTTGTTGAAATTTGTTGAAAATTGTGGGAAAAAATTTTGAATTTGTAGAAAGTTGTGGAAAATTGTAGAAAATTGTTGAACATTGTTGAAAATTGTGGAAATTTGTTGGTAGTTGTTGAAATTTGTTGAAAATCGTCGAAAATTGTTCAAAATTGTTGAAATTTGTAGAAAATGGTTGAAAAATGTGGAAAATTGTCGAAATTTGTTGAAAATTATTGAAAATAGTGGGAAATCGTGAAAAATTGTTGAAATTTTATATATATATATATATAAATATAAAAAGTTAAAGTATATTCGAATAAAACTGAAAATAGTGGATTTAGAGTGAAATTAAAAAAAAAATCGGAAATTCTATTCTTCAGCATCCTGGAGGTGAGGATTTGATCCAGGAGTTTGCAGGAAAAGATGGAACTAAAGGGTTCACCGATGTAGGACATTCTTCGGATGCAAAAAATTTAATGAAGAAGTTCAAAATAGGCGAATTAGATGAGGTAAATATAAAGTTCAGTAGGTAGGAAATAAATTTTTTTTAAACAAAAAGGTGAACAGAAATTCAAAATGAGTTTAATTAAATATTTTCTCCCAGGATAATTCCAAAGGGAGTACAAAAATCAAGGGAATGAATCAAGAATCCGAGAAATCTGAAAATAAAAAAAGAAGGTATTTCAAATCAACTTTTGTTTTCATTTTATCATTTTCGCAATCCTTGACACTCTTTTCTGACGACTTAATTTTTCAGATCGGTTTTGACGAAATTCTGGTTGTGCACGTGAGGAAGTAACCATCAGTATATTCTTAATTAATTATTTATTTCTTTACAATTTGTATTATTGAAGACAAATCACGAAAGGTATTAAACTTTGTAAATATTTAAGATAATTAGAATCCGTAAGCACTTTATAAACTTAATAAATTATGTCTGTAACAATGACCTGAAATGTTTTGAAATGATTGGTATACAAAGAATCGATAAATAATAAATAATAAATAAATAAATCGTCATAAATGTTGTTTCAATTAAAAACAATGACAAGTAATCAAGTGTGGATTTCTTTTTTTTTTTCACTGAAAAATGGAGAAAAATGATAAGAAAGATTAATTTTTGAAAGATGGCAAAACATTATTTACAATTATATTCAAATTCATGCCTTTACATTGTGTAACTTTAAATTTGTTTATTAATGTTCTTTAAAGTTCTCTAGAAATCCATTGGAGTCCCTTGAAAATTTGTAAATATCTTGAGATTATTTGAAATCTTTTAAAATAACTTAAAATCTTTAAAATCCTCCGACATTTTTTTAATTTCTTCATACCACTTGAAATTATTAAAATCTGTAGAAATTCCTTGAAACAAAATTTGATTTATTTCCTAAAGTTCTCTAGAAATTCGTTAAAATCCCCTGAAATCTTTGGTAATAATAAAACTCCATTAAAATAAGTAGAAATCATTTGAAAATCCTTCATTATAAATTAAATTAAACGTATTCATCAAAGTTCTCTAACAAAAAGTTTAAATTTATAGAAACCTTTTAACTTCCTTCAAATCCTGGAAGATTCAATAAAATCCGTAAAATCTTGTGAAGTTTATAGAAACACTTTTAAATCCCTTGAAATCTTTGAAGTCACTAAAGATCCCTTGAATTTAATTTAATTTATTCCCAAAATTTCTTTAAAAATGCCTTGAAATCTTTAAAAATCCTACAGAAATTTTTGAAATCGCTTGAAATCCTTTGGAATCCTTTAAAATCCATTGAAAACTTTTCTTTGGAAATCGTAAAAATCTACAAAAATAAACCAGAATTATTTAAAGTCGCTTGACTATTTAAAGTTTTAATTAAAGTTCTCTAAAAAACCGTCCAAGTCCCTAAGAATCCTTGAAGTACCTTGAAATGCCTTAAAATCTTTGAAATCGCTAAGAATCCCTTGAAGTTTAGTTTAATTTTATTTATTTTCCAAAGTTCTCTCGAAATCCCTTGAAATATTTGGAAACCCTACGAAATTCTTTGCAATTTTTTAAATCTCTTAAAATTCGTCCGAATTTCCTGAAATCCCTTGAAATCCCTTAAAATCTTTCATTCGAATATCGTAAAAATCTATAAAAATAAGTAAAATTCATTGAAAAGCCCTTGACAATAAATTAAATTGAACTTATTGAAGCTGTATTATAAAAGTTCAAATCCCTTGAAATCTTTGGAATCGCTAGGAATTCTCTAATACCTGTAAATGTTTGGAAATCTTGGAAAGCTTCTCAAATTCCTTGAAATGTTTCGAAATCTTAAGAAATTCCTTAAAATTCGTGAAAATATTTTTGAATCTCTTGAAAACCAATAAATTATTTGAAATATTTGGAATTCCCATGAATTTCCTTGAAATTCGTTGAAATCCATTGAAGCATTTGAAATCTTTTAACTCTCTTTAAATTTCGTAATTATTTTGTGGTTTCTCTTTTTGCATCAATTCCTTCAATATTTGACATTATTTTCTTATAATGATTTTCTATAATATTTTTCCTAATCGCGAAAAAATATAATAAATTCATTTGAAAGTTTATAATATTTAACATTCATCAATACTTTTACTTGGAAGTCCTATTAAAATTCCTTCCATCTTATGAAATTCCTTTTTATACCCCTTGAAATATTATAAAATCACTTCCAATCTTTAGAATCCGTTAACATCCAATAAAATTCCTTGAAATATCCGTGAAATTCCCTGAAATCTGATGATATTTCCTGAAATTCTGGAAAATCTATCACATTCATTCACAATCTGATCACATTCTTTGGAATATCTTGAAATACTTGAAGCCCTATAAAATTATTAAAATATCCCACTGAGAGCCTTTGAAATCCCTTGTAATAAGCGAATTCTTCGAAAGTTTTATAAAATCCTTTGAAATATTTGGGAATCCTTGAAATCCTACGAAATCCGTTCTTTTTTGTGAAATTCTTCACAATTTATAGAAATATTATAAAATGTTTAGAAATTTTTTAATCTATTGAAATCCGTTAAAAATCAGCATAAATCATCCCATGAAAATCCTTTGAAATCTTGAATATTCAATCAAGTCTCTTGAAATCACTGAAAATACCCTAAAATCTTTTCAATCATATGACATTTTTCAAAATACTTATGTAGTTTAGGAAATTCTTTGCATCCCATAACTTTTGCTTTAATCTCTGAAAAGCCCTTAAAATATTTTGAAGAATATTGAATACCTTGATTAACTCCTGTGTATAATATCTTGAATTGCCGTAAAATCTTAAAAATCTTCTATTCCTTAAAGCTTTTGTATGGCACTTTTTTGACGACTTTTTAAAATATATTTCACATAGTTTTAAACAAATTACAAGAACAAAAAGCAAGTTCAAAGCATTGTAGAACTTCATTTTTTGGGTCGCTGATTACGAATCTGAAGTAAAAATTCCAAAATTTCAGATGACTGATCCAATATGGCGGCAAAAAAATCTAAAAATTAGCCCCGTGGCTTAAAAATGGTTCCTCAGGTTTTTTGGTCGCTGATTAGGAATTTGGAGTTAAAATTTTGAAATTTAAAAAATTCCAAATGGAGGATCCAATATTGTGGACAAGAATTTACGAATAAGTCCCGTTGGTGTTTTTGGTTCGCGAATTACAAATCCGAAGTAAAAATACTAAAATTCAAAATGGCGGATCCAATGCGGCAGAAAAAGGTTTTTAAATAAGTATTGCGATCCGCCATTTTAAATTTTGACGTCAGATTCGTAATCAGCGACCGAAAAAACACCCGACGGCCCAATTTGAAGCCCCGGTACCGACTTTTTAAATTTTTTAACGGCTATATTGGATCCGCAATTTTGAATTTTTGACTTCAGAATCGACTTATTTTTACATTTTTTGTCAACCATATTAGATACGCCATTTTGAATTTTTACTTCAGACTCGTAATCAGCGATCCAAAAAATAACTGAGGACCCATTTTGAAGCTACGAGACAAATTTTTTAATTTCTTGGCCGTTATATTAGACCTGCAATTTTGACATTTGACTTGAGATTCGTAATCACCGACCTACAAAACCCCCCATAACTTATTTTAAAGCGACGGGACTTATTTTTACATTTTTTCTCTGCCATATTGGATCCGCCATTTTGAATTTTGAATATTTAAAAAACTTAATCCAAATTCGTAGTCAGCGACCCGAAAAACCTTCCGTGTATGAAGTTTCAAACAATTTGAAAGTAAAGAAAAATGTATGCTTAAAAAGGGTTGAAATAATTAAAATCCTTGAAAACAGAACCCTCAAAGTTCGAAAAAAGTCTGATAAAATTGTTCATGAATTGATGAATTATAATTCTAAATACTTCAAATTTAGAAGAGTTATATAATGTTTAATATTCTTTTATTTTGTAGTTGAGTATTAAATATTTAAGTTGAATATTTCTTCACATATGAAAGATTTAATTTTTTATAACTTGAAAAAAAATGTTTGGCACCGGGAAATGACCAGAAACTTGTTTTTGAAGGCCGCTCTGAAATCTGTTAGCTGATTGAAATTATTCAAATTTGCCTAAATCAACATTCTTAAATTCTCCGATTTAAATAATTCCTATTCAATCGATTCTGTTTTCCTGGATGAGTTGTCTGAAATATGAGAAACTCAGCCGGTAAATATCGTTCTGATGGTTCCGATAGAAATGAAATAAAAAGAATTCTAGAAATTTAGAGCGCAATTACCGATAGAGCGCAATTAGTGTGAATCGGTATTCTTAAATTCTCCGATTCAAATATTTGCAATTCAATCGATTCTTTTTTCCTGGCTGTATGTAGAAATAAAGAACGAAACATTTTATTGTGAATTTTAAATCCATCCGCCCATTATTTGACCAGTTGCTTTCGATTTTCCCCGAAGTTTAGTTGTCGTCAATGCTGGATCGTCTGCAGGAGGTGGTCCTTTCGGAGGAGGTTTATTCCCTTTCTCCTCAGATTTCTTCTTTTCCTCTTTTGCCTTTTTCATATTTTCTTCCTCCTCTTGTTTCTTCTCTTCCTCTTCTCTTTTCTTCTTTTCATCTTCCGTTTCATCCTTCACAGACGGTGCTTCCGACGTTGAAGGTTTTTCACCTTCAGATTGCTGTTTCGGCGCTGAAGGTTTTTCACTTTCGGATTGCTGCTTCGGTGTCGAAGATTTTTCACTATCAGGCTGCTGCTTTGACGTCGAAGGTTTTCTGCTTTCAGAAGAATTTTGCTTCGACTTCGTATGTTTTTGAGCTTCATCTTCTTGAGGATCTTCCGGAATTGGAGATGGAGAACGATGATCTAATTCTTTTACCTCTAGATTTGCCATTTCATCATTAGTTGTTGGTAAACCTTTCTTCATTGAGCTGGTTGGAGTCGATTTCTTCACTGCGTCCGCAAGGGAAACTTTACTCGGTCTTTGAGAGGAAACCAACCTTCTCTTTGCAGAAGTTACTCTTCCTTGTACACCTATTATCAAAATAATACAATTAGCATCCTATATTGTGTAAAAATAATAACATACAGACTTCACACGTTTTCCTCTATTTCTCTCTTTCCCCTTTTTCTTTAAAGAATTCCTTTTTTCCCCTCTGTTTTCAAGAAACTTCCCCTTTTTCTCGTTTTTTCGCTTAAATTCGAACTGAATTAGTAGAACCTAATAAGAAAATCCAACTGTTTTTGGCTGAGAATTCATCTTTTGATTACAAATGTGTTATTATTTGGTACAAAATTTTTATAATTTCTCTTAAAAATTTAACAATTTTATTGAAAAGTGATTCTTTTTGGTTGAAAATCTCACTGTTTTGTTCAAAATTCATCCTTTTGGGTTGGAAGTTCAACTGTTTTTGTAGGACATTCAAGTATTTGGTTAACAATGAACTTTTTTGTTGAAAATTAACTTTTTGATGAAAATTAATATTTTTAGTTTGAAAATTAAAGTGTTTTGTATAAGATTCATCTTTTTGATTTGAAAATTCATCCATTGGTAGAAATTTAATCCTTTTTGGTTAAAAATACAACCGTTTTGTTGAAAATTAATCTGTTTGTGTTGAGAATTCAATTTTTATAGTGAACATTTGTCTTTTCGAATTCAATTCATCTGCTTTTTATGTAAAATAAAATTTTGTTGTTAAAATATCAACTATTACATTTATTCATTAAGCATTTATATTTTTTAATCGAAAATTTTCTGTTATTGAACATTGGTCTTTTTGGAAAGAAACTTCATCCTTTTGGATTGAAAACTTAACTTTTAATAGAAAAGTCATCTTTTTCGGTTAAAAGTTATTAATTCTTTTTAACTAAAATGTCTACTATTATATTTTTGATTCAGAATTCATCTCTTTGGTAGAAAATGTAACTATTTTATTCTGAATGAATCTGTTTTTGTTGAGGATTAAACTAATTTGTTGAAAATTCGTCTGTTTGGGTAGAATTCAACTGTTTTTTATTTAAACTTAAAATATTTTTTTGTTGAAATATCAACTAATACATTTTTGGTTAAGAATTCATCTTTATTGGTTGCAAATTTAACTATTCCATTTAAGGTTGAAAATTGATATTTTTTAGTTAAAAATTTAATTATTTGGTTGAGAATTCGATTGTTTTGTAGAAAAATTTTCTTTTTGGCTTGGAATCATCTCTTTTGGTAGAATTCAATCTTTTTTGTTGAAAAGTCAGCTGGTTGGCTAAACATTTTTTCGTTTGCTTAAGTATTCAACTATTTTATTGAATAATCAACTACTTAGTAAAAAATGTACTTTTTTTTGTTGAAAATTCATATTTTTGGGTTTAAAATTCAAATTTTTGGTTAGAAATTACGTTTTGTGTTGAAAATTCAACAATTTCATAGATACTTTAACTATTTTATTGAAAATTGATATTCTGGAGTTGAAAATTCAAATTTTTTGTAGAAAATTCGACTTTTTCATTTTAAACTTTCGTCTTGTTAGATTAAAAATTATATTATTTGGTTGAAAATTAAACTTTTTTGTTCAAAATTCATCTCATTTGCTTGAAAAGTTTAACTATTTGTTTGTAAACGCAACTTTTTGGTTGAAAATTAATGTTGTTGTTGTTGAAAATTTGAAAATTAATCTGTTTTGGTTGAGAATTCAACTATTTTTTTGAAAATTCATCTTATTTGGTTGAATCCAACTATTTTTTATTTAAAATTGAAATCCTTTTTGGTTCAAGCATCAATCACTACATTTTTCGTTGATGATTCATCTTTATTAGTTGAAAATTCAATTACTTGATTGAAATAATTTGATGTTAATGTTTTTTGTCTACATGGTCTAAAATCAATATTTTTAAAATATTGATTATTAATTTTACAAGTTGTGAAAAAAATGTCTCGAGATCCGCTGGGATCCGAACCCAGGTCTTTCTTGTAATGGTTGTGAAGAGAATATTCTCGTTTCTCCGTAGCTTAGTGGGTAAGAGCATCAGACAGGAAATCTGAAAGACCTTGGTTCGGATCCCAGCGGAGCTAGATACATTTTTTTTACAACTTATAAAATTAATAATCAATATTAGAAAAACATTGATTTTAGACCATGTAGACAAAAAACATGAACATCAAATTATTTAAAACAATATATCTGGTAAGAACCATAACATCAAAAATATAATACCTCGTTGAAAGTTGAATTACTTGGTTGAAAATATGTTTTTCTTTAGTTGAAAATTAATTTTTTTAATGTAAATTGAACTATTCCATTTTTAGCTGAAAATTGATCTTTTTTAGTTTAAACTTAACTATTTGGTTGAAAGTGCATCTTTTTGGTTAGAAAATTTAATTATTTGGTTGTAGATTCGTCGTTTTTGTAGAAAAATCTTCAATTTTTTTGAAAATCTAACAATTTTAAAGAAACTTGAACTGTTTAGATAAAGTTATATTTTGGGATTGAAAATTCAATCGTTTTGCAGAAATTTCGTCTTGTTGGCTTGAAAGTTCTAAAATTCGGTTGAATTTTTGTTCTTTCTTACCGAGAAATCTTTTCTTTTTGGAAATTTGTTTTTTTTTTATTTTGAATGTTCATATTTTTAGATTGAAAGATTAATTATTTGGTGAAAAAAATTGCGTTAAAAATTCGTCTATTTCGTGTTGTTGAAACTGCATTTCTTAAGGTAGAAATTTCATCTTTTTGATTCAAAAGTCAACTGGTTGGTTAAAAATTAATTTGTTTTGGTTAGGTATTCAACTATTTAATTGGAAATTAACTTTTTTTATGAATATTCATATTTCCGTGTCAAATATTCAACGATTTGGTTGTAAATGTAATTATTTGGTTGAAAATTAATTGTTTCTGTTTGAATATTCAACTATTTGGTTGAAAATGAACATTTTTGTTGTTGAATTATATTAAAATATTTATTACTTAATAATAAATAAATAATATAAAAAAACAATAATAATAATTTTATTACAAAGAATTTATTCCTCTATTTCGTAAAAAATCAAACTATTTCTCCTGTTTACAGAGAATTTTGGGCTGTTCATCTGTCTGAATGCAAGATTTGACTCTCACAAATATGTACTTAAAAATAATAATAAAAAAACATCAGACAAAGTAGGCGTTATGCGCCTATAAAAGAGGGTTTCGTAGCCTATTAAGGCATTAATGAAGACACTTCCCCTATTTATCCTCCACCTCTAGGGCACGGAGTTAAGTCGGCTAAAGTACGGGGTAAAGTCGGTTAGGGTACGACGTGAAGACGATTAGGGTACGGGGTAAATTCGGTTAGGGTAAGGGGTAAAGTTATTTATGGTACGGGGTAAAGTTATGTAGGGTACATGGTAAAGTCGGCTAGAGTACGGGGTAAAGTGGGTTAGGCTACGGGGTAAAGTGTTTCAGGGTACGGGGTAAAGTCGTTTGGGGTAAGGGGTAAAGTTATTTATGTTACGTGATAAAGTTATCAATAGTACACGGTAAAGTCGGCTAGAGTACGGGGTAAAGTCGGTTAGGCTACGGGGTGAAGTGTTTTAGGGTACGGGGTAAGGGCGGTTAGGATACAGGGTAAAGTTATTTATCATGCGGGTAAAGTTATCTAGGGTACATGGTAAAGTCGGATGGAGTACGGGATAAAGTCGGTTAGGCTACGGCGTAAAGTGTTTCAGGGTACGGGGTAAAGTCGGTTGGGGTAAGAGGTGAAGTTATTGATGGTACGTGGTGAAGTTATCTAGGGTACATGGTAAAGTCGTCTAGAGTACGGGGTAAATTCGGTTAGGGTAAGGGATAAAGTTATCTAGGGTACATGGTAAAGTCGGCTAGAGTACGGGGTAAAGTCGGCTAGGGTACGGGGTGAAGTGTTTAATTGTACGGGGTAAAGTGTTTAAATGTACGTGGTAAAGTTTTTTGGGGTACGGAATAAAGACGGTTAGGGTACGGGATGAATTTATGTAGGGTATATGGTGAAGTCGGCTAGAGGACGAGGTAAAGTCTTTCAGAGTACGAGGTAAAGACGGATAGGGTATGAGGTAAAGTCGACTAGGGGACAGGATATAGTTGGCTAGGGTTTGGGGTAATTTTGGCTAGGGTACGGGGTAAAGTATTTTAGGGTACAATGTAAAGTGTTAGAGTGTACGGGGTAAAGTTTGTTGGGGTCCGCGATAAAGACAGTTAGGGTGCGGGGTGAACTTATGTAGGGTACATGGTAAAGTCAGCTAGATTACGAGGTAAAGTCTTTTTTGTCCGACCCCCCTTGAAAACGCGCCATTGCATGCACGTGAAGCAGGCGTAATGTGGCCGTTTCCAGCCCATCCATTTTTTTTAATATGCTAAGTAACACCTGGTTTAGTCGTCCAAATTACTTTTTATACTATTATAAACATTATATCAATATTTGTTTATTTCTTTGTCATCATGTAATATTTCATATTACGTCGGATAAATATAGCGTCGAGAATTTAAATATGATTCTTGAAATCTGGTGTACACTTTAAATGAAATTTCGGGAAATCCATGGAAATCTTTACAACCCTTTGAAATCCCGTGAATTCTTTGAAAATTTTTATGAATTTATCTAAGTTGTTCCCTTAAAAACGATTGAGTTTCCTCGAAATCTCTTAAAACCCTTCAAAAATGAAAAATCCTTAAACTCACTTGAGACCTTAAAAATCCCTTAAAATCGATGAAAATCCCTTAAAACCTCTAAAAATCATTTAAAATTATTGAAATGCTAATAAATATTTCAAAATCTTACCAGATCCCTCAAAATCTCTGAATCCTTTTAAAATTAACTAAAATCTTTCAAATACATGGAAATATTTCCGCATCTCTTAAAATTCCTCAAAATCACTTAAAATTATCAAAATCCATTTACATCTCTTAAAACCCGTTAAAATCCTTTGAAATCCAGTAATTGATTTCGAAATCTTTTCAAATCCCTTTAAATCCTTGAAATCCCTGAAAATCATCAAAATCCCTTTACATCTCTTAAACCCCGTTAAAATCTTTTGAAATTTAATAATTTATTTTGAAATCTTTTCATATCCCTTAAAATTCTTGAAAACTGTGTAAATCCTTGAAATCCTTTAAAATCTTAAAAATCCCTTTTCAACTTTTAAACCTCGTTAAAATCCTTTGAAATCTAGTAATTTATTTTGAAATATTTTCATATCCCTTGAAATCCTTGAAAACTGTGTAAATCCTTGAAATCCCTCAAAATAATCAAAATCCCCCTTTAATTCTTGAAAACCGCTAAAACCCGTTAAAATCTTTTGAAATTCAGTATTTTATTTTGAAATCTATTCATATCCCTTAAAATCCTTTAAAAGCGTGTAAATCCTTGAAATCCCTTAAAATCATCAAAATTCCTTTTTAACCCTTAAAACCCGTTAACATCCTTTGTAACCCAGTGATTTATTTTGAAATCTTTTTAAATCCCTTAAAATCATTTTAAAACTGTGTAAATCCTTGAAATCCCTTAAAATCTTATCAAAATCCCTTTTCAACTCTTAAACCCCGCTAAAATCCTTTGAAATCCAGTAATGTATTTTAAAATATATTCATATCCCTTAAAATCCTTTAAAAGCGTGTAAATCCTGGAAATCCCTAAAAATAATCAAAATCCCTTTTTAACTCTTAAAATCCGTTAAAATCCTTTAAAATCCAGTAATTTATTTTGAAATCTTTCATATCGCTTGAAATACTTTAAAACTGTGTAAATCTTTGAAATCCCTTAAAATCTTAAAAATTCCTTTTTAACTCTTAAACCCCGTTAAAATCCTTTGAAATCCAGTAATTTATTTTGAAATCTATTCATATCCCTTAAATCCTTTAAAAGCGTGTGAATCCTTGAAATACCTTAAAATCATCAAAATCCCTTTTTAACTCTTTAAAAACCCGTTAAAATCCTTTGAAATCCAGTGACTTATTTTTAAATAATTTCAAATCCCTTAAAATCGTTAAAAACTGTGTAATTCCTTAAAATCCCTTAAAATCATAAAAATCCCTTTACATCTCTTAAAACCCGTTAAAATCCTTTGAAATCCAGTAATTTATTTTGAAATCTATTCATATTCCTCAAAATCCTTTAAAAGCGTGTAAATCCTTGGAATCCCTTAAAATCATCAAAATCCCTTTTCATCTCTTGAAATCCGCTAACATCCTATCAAATCCAGTAATTTTTTTTTAAATATTTTCATATACCTTGAAATCCTTCAAAACTACGTAAATCCTTGAAATCCCTTAAAATCATCAAAATCCCATTTCAACTCTAAAAACCCGTTAAAATCCTTTGAAATCCAGTAATTTATTTTGAAATCCTTGCATATCACTTAAAATCCTCTAAAACTGTGTAAATCCTTCAAATCCCTTAAAATCTCAAATATCCCTTTTCAACTTTTAAAACCCGTTAAAATCCTTTGATATCCATTAATTTATTTTGAAATCTTTTCATATCCCTTTAAATCTTTTAAAACTGTATAAATCCTTGAAATTCCTTAAAATGATCAAAATTCCTTTACATCTCTTAGAACCCGCTAACATCCTTTCAAATCCAGTAATTTATTTTGAAATATTTTCATATCCCTTGAAATTCTTTAAAACTATGTAAATCCTTGAAATCCCTTGAAATAATAAAAATCCCTTTTCATCTCCTAACACCCGTTGAAATCCTTTGAAATCCAGTAATTTATTTTCAAATCTTCTCAAATCCTTTAAAATCTTTTAAAAGTGTGTAAATCTTTGAAATCCCTTAAAATCATCAAAATCCCTGTTCAACTCTAAAAACCCGTTAAAATCCTTTGAAATCCAGTAATTTATTTTGAAATCCTTGCATATCCCTTAAAATCCTTTAAAACTATGTAAATCCTTGAAATCCCTTAAAATCCTAAATATCCCTTTTCAACTTTTAAAACCCGTTAAAATCCTTCGATATCCAGTAATTTATTTTGAAATCTTTTCATATCCCTTTAGATCTTTTATAACTGTATAAATCCTTGAAATTTCTTAAAATGATCAAAATTCCTTTACATCTCTTAAAACCCGTTAACATCCTTTGTAATCCAGTGATTTATTTTGAAATCTTTTCAAATCCCTTAAAACCCTTTAAAAACTGTGTAAATCCTTGAAATGGCTTGAAATCTTCAAAATCCCATAAATATTCCTTATACTCCTTAAAAATCTGGAAAAGTTGATTAAAATCCTTTCAATTCCTTAGAATATTTCAAAATCTTATGAGATATCTTTGAATCTCTTTAAATCCCTTAGAACCCTTTAACAACTGTTAAAATACTTAAAAACGCTTGAAATCTTCAGAATCCCATAAAAATTCCTTGTACTCCTTTAAAATCTTCAAAAATTGGTAAAATAAAATATATTTATTCTTTAAATTCCTTGGAATATCTCAAAATCTTTTGAGTTATCTTTAAATCTCTTTAAATTCCTTAAAACCCTTCAACAACTGTCAAAATACTTGTAATCGTTTGAAATCTTCAAAATCCTATAAAAATATTGTATAATCCTTTAAAGTCCGTGAAAATACCTTAAAATCCGTAGGAATTTTTTATAAAATCTTAAAATCCGTTTTAATATTCGGAAATCCTTTGAAATTTCGTTAAGACTTTTGAAATCTCACGAAATCTTCAAAATCCGTGGGTGTCTTTCCGAATCTCTTGAAAACCCTTCAAATAAATTATAATATTTAGAAATCCTTTGTTCTAAATTTGAGTAAGTTAAAATTTGTACCAATTTCGATCAGTGACTGAATTTCAGCTTGGATCAGTTATTTTTACGGATGAATTAATCAGTTTTACTGATTTATCAGTAAAGAGTAATTAAGTCATGGCTAGAATTCAGTCACTGATTAAAAGTAGTATAAATTGTAACTGATTCAGATTTAGAGAGTTTGAAATTTCGTTCAATGTTTTGAAATCATACGAAATCATCTAAAATCCGTGGATATACTTGTCTTTTTAAATCCTGTGAAATTTTATGAAATCTCTTTAAATTCATTTACGTTTTCGAAATCCCGTTAAAATCCCTTGTTATCCTTCGAAATTCGTGAAAAAACTTTTGTATTAAATGCAATTTTTAAAAATCCTTTGGAATCTCGTAACTTATTTTGAATTATTTCAAAATCTCTTGAAATCCGCAAAAATCGCTTCTAATTCTTGATTTTTTTAAATCCTTGAAATGTCATGAAATTCCTAAAATGCTCTGAAAACCTCGTTAAATTCCGTAACAATTTTGTAATTCTGTGGAATCCTTTATAGTCCGTTGAAATACCTTAAAATCCCTCAAAATCTGGCGAAATACTTTCAAATCACTGGAAATCTTTCGAATCATTCAAATCTTTTGAAATTCTTCGAAATTTCGTATACGGTGAAAATAATATATTTTTGATATATTACGTAAAAAATATAAAATCGTACCTAATGGGGGGGGGGGTAAAATAATCTTGCGATTCCTTAAAACATAGGGGAGGGGGTCTAAAGTTTAAAAAAATCATCCTCACGTAATTAATGGACGAAAATCACACAAAATGTATTAAATAATCTCGACTAAAATATTTAAAATCTAAAAAAAGCAATTTCCTTCCAATATATGATAATTGAATTTGATAAGACTGATAAACTCAAACCAGAAAATAAATCAGGATAATAAAATGCTGAGAAGTTTATTTAAGGGAAATAAAACGCATTCCTGTCTGATTTCTCGCATTCCTAATTGAACTGTCGAGGAGCAAGAAAAATTACGCAACGATCATTATCCAATAAATCACATAAAGCGCTAAATCAATTAAACTCATAAAACAACAATGTTAGATTAACTTCTGTTTGACATAAATTAAAGAAACGAAACATTGTTCACAATTAGATTAAAATTAAAGCCGAAGGAATTTAAAAAAAAAAAAAAATGTTAAAGTTTTTTTTAAAAGTAGTAATTATGTATTTAATCAATTAATTGATTGATTGAGGAAACTGTTCTTTAATGTTTTGCAGGTTTTTACATCAATTAAAGAAAGAAAACATTGTTTACAATCAGATTAAGATTAATGCAAGACTGAAGGAAGTGTTATTAAATAATATTAAAGGTTTTCAAAAATAGTAGTTATGCATTTAATCAATTAATTCATTGATTGAGGAAAATTTTTTTAAATGTTTTACAGGTCTCACTGGAATTTTACTGTTTGTCGTCATGACAATAATATTTGTTTTCGCTCATCCGAGGATTCGACAGAAAGCTTACAAATTTTTCTGGATGACTCACAGTCTCTACATTGTACTATATGCATTGTGTTTAATTCATGGACTTGCGAGATTGACTGGAGAGCCAAGATTTTGGATATTTTTTACTGGACCTGCTATTATTTATGCTTTGGATAAGGTGAGTTTTCAATTAGGGAAATTTTTAAATTTTTTTATTTTCGAAGAGAGCAATTTCAAAAAAATAAATAAATAAAAGAATCTAGATTTAAAGGGTTTTAAATTCGGATCGTTAAAAATAAAAGGCTTTCAAATTATAATAAAGGGGCAAAAAAAATGTTTTACATATTGAAAGAGGACGACGAAAAAATCCCGAAAAAGTTCCCAATACTGTAAAATTCACAAATTGGAAAATTTCCGAATAATAAAATCCCTGAAATCATAAAATTCCCGGCAGTTTATAATATTACCGAATTTGAAAATTCCCGTAGGATAAAATTTCTGACAGAAAATTGCCGAATTATAAAATATCCGAACTAGAAAATTCCCGAATTTAAACAATTAAAAAAATCTTTTTTGTTAAATATTATTTATTCATTAAAAATTGAATAATCAGATATTTTTATCAAAGCAATTTTTTTTAATGTTTAAAGATTTTTTAAATTATTGTTTGAATTTAAAATAACAATGGTTGAAAAAAAACATACTTCTGAATTTAAAATGCTCTTCGAAAATGTACATAATATTTAAAAAAAAATACAAACATTATTCTTAAAAATAGAATTGTTAATTAAAAAAAAAATTTAACTTCGAGACAAATCAGTGCTGAATTGAACACTGCAAAGTTTGTTTGGAAACTGTTACTAGATTAGGAGAAAATTTCTTTTTTCATTCGAGGCGCACGTGTTTTCATATTTGTTTTTTATACAATTTTTATACAATTATTGTTATTTTAAATTCAAACAATAATTTAAATAAAACTTTATGAACATTAACAAAATTTTGCTTTGATAAAAATATTTAATTATTGCATTTTCAATAACTAAATAATAATATTGATTGAAAAACAATTTTCCCAATTGTTTCAATTCGGGAATTTTTGTTGGAAATTTTATTATCGGGAATTTTCCATTTCGGTAATATTATAAACTTCGGGAATTTTTCAATTAGGGATTTTTATGTTTCGGCAATTTTATAATTCCGGGAATTTTATTATTCGAGAATTTTCCAATTTGGGAATTTTAAAGCGTTGGAAATTTTATTTTTCGGGATTTTTCAACTGTTTAGTTTAAAAAAAAAAGTAATAATAAATATACTTCCAACTATTTTTTATTATTCACATTTGAAAGCTTTAATTCTTCTATTATAAAGAAAAATTTCTAAAAAACTAAAAGATTTCATGTTTTCTCATTTGAAGATTTAAATTTTGATGATTTCAAAAACGTAAAATAAAAAATTGCGGAAGATCAAATTTATTGTATTTATTTGTTGTATTTATTGCATTTCACGAAAATAAAAACTTCAAAATTTAAATTAATGAAAATATTAAGATTTAAAAATTAACAATCTCAAAACACAGAATGCGAAAAATTGAAAATCTTTGACGTTTAGTTTTAAACTCGTAATGAACAATGCAAGATATTTTGAAACTTATTTTAAAATTTCCAAAAATGTCCCAAAATGTATTGCTTTATAATTTACAAATTTATAATAAACTAAAATTTTTAATTCTGATTCATTGACACCTTTTTTAATTTTTTTCTATTTTGTAAATTTCATTTCCTTATGAGTTTAAAGCATTTTTTACTTTTGAAAATTAAAAACTTCCATCTTTCAATTATGAAGAAAAATTCCTAAAAAGAACTTAAATTTTTCATTTGAAGATTCAAATTTTGAGGATTTTAAAACCGTAAAATTAAAAATTAAGGGAGAATAAAATTTAATAAAATCTCATAATTTTTATTCTCCGAAAATGAAAAGTCCAAAATTTGAGCTGATTAAAATATAAAGATTTTAAAATTAAAAATTTCAAAACACAGAATGTGACAAATTAAAAATCTTTGCCCCAAAATTAATTATTTTATAATTAAAAAATGTACAATGAACTAAAATATTTAATTAAAAAGATTTCTCATTATTATACATCAAAATCTTTTTTTATTTTATTTTTTTGTTTAAAAATTGCAGTTCCTCAGGAGTTTATAAAAAATTTTATTATTTAAATTTTAAAGCTGTAATTCTTAAGTTTTTAAGAAAAAATTATGAGAAACTGTACTTTAAACATTTATATTTTGAAGATTTTAAAACTATAGAATTAAAAATGGTAGAAGTCCAATATTTTACAAGGCCTCATAATTTGTAGCATCCGAAGTTGAAAATTTTTTTATTCGAATTGATGAAAATATAAAGATTATAAAATTATCAATCTCAAAATACAAACGGCCAAATTGGAAATCTTTAGAATTTAATTTAATTTTTATCTTCAGAATTTTTATTTATTGCTTTATAATTTATAAATTTATAATGAACTAAAATTTAAAATTTTCCAATTCTTCCACATTAAAAACTTTTTCCTATTTTTGGTTTGTAGTTTGAAAATTTTAGTTCCTCACGAGTTTGGAGCATATTTTTAAATATTTAAATTTTGAAGCTTTTATTCTTCAATTTTTAAGAAAAGTTCATAACAAAACTTAAATTTTATAGTTTGAAGATTTCAATGTTGAGGATTTTAAACCATCAAATAAAAAATTGAGGTAGGCAAAAATTTAATAAGGCCTCATAATTTGTATCATCCAATGTTGAAAAATTCGAATTGAAAAAATATAGAGTTTTTAAAATAAAAAAATCTCAAAATACAGAGGCTAGACTTTCCAAACCGTAGTTTCGAAAGGTAAAAAATTCCCCAAAATGGATTACTTCATAATTTTCAAATTTATAATGAACTAAAATTTTCAAATTTTTTAAATTCTTTGATGATCTAACATTTTGTAATTTTAAAATTTTCAAGTTCTTAAAAACTGAAAGCTTTTTTATTATTTTTTTGTTTGTAGTTTAAAATTTACATTTCCTTACAAGTTTAGAGCATTATTTTATTCCTTTTTGAAGTTTTAAATCTCCAATTTTAAAGAAATTTTCCAATGAAAAAATTTAGGGAGGCCAACATTTAATAAGGCCTCACAATTTGTATCCTCTCAAGCATAAAAATTAAAAATTCGAGTTGAAAAAATATAAAGATTTTGAAATAAAAAATCTCAAAATACAGACGCTAGATGCTTCTAAACCGTAGTAAAATTTTTTCAAAAAATCCTAAAAATGGATTTCTTCATAATTTAAAAATTTATAATAAACTGAATTTTTCAAATTTTTTAATTTTGTAATTATATAAAATTTTTTAATTCAAAAAATTTGAAATTCTTTAAAATTAAAAGCTTTTATTTTTTATTTTTTGTTTAGTTAAAATGTTCATTTCCTCACGAGTTTAGAGCATTATTTTATTCTTCAAATTAAAAATACAGAAGACCACAAATTGAAAATCTTCGAACACTTTTCAACTTCCAAAGGACAAAAAGAGAAGCTTCGAAACCTAAATTTATTTTTAAATGACCCAAAATTGATTGCCTTATAATTTAAAAATTTCTAAGCAACTAAAGTCTTATAATGTTGAATTATTTCACACTAAAAGCTTTTTATATTCAAATTTTTAAAAATTGTAAACAATTTAATTGCTTCTCTCTATGAAATAAATAACAATTCAATTTATCCTTTTTTTAGGTCGTCAGTTTGAGAACAAAATACATGGCTCTCGACATAATCGAAACAGAACTCTTGCCCTCGGATGTGCTGAAAATAAAATTCTATAGACCCCCGAATTTGAAATACTTGTCAGGTCAGTGGGTGAGATTGGCTTGTACTTCAGTCAAATTGAACGAGTTCCATTCATTCACCTTGACCTCAGCACCACACGAAAATTTCCTCTCTTGCCATATTAAGGCCCAGGGTCCCTGGACCTGGAAGCTGAGAAATTATTTCGATCCCTGCAATTATAATCCTGAAGCAGAGCATCCAAAAATTAGGATCGAGGGGCCTTTCGGGGGAGGAAATCAGGATTGGTATAAATTTGAGGTCGCCGTGATGGTCGGCGGGGGCATTGGGGTCACTCCTTATGCATCCATGCTCAACGATCTCGTTTTTGGAACTTCTACTAATCGATATTCTGGAGTTGCCTGCAAGAAGGTATTTAAATAAATCGTCTAAAGATATAATTCATAAATTAAAAACAAATTTACCCCATCGATCAATCGATTTCATGATTTGAAATCGATTGATCGATTGGATGATTTGAAATCGATTGATCGATTGCATGAATTATTTTTTTCCTGAAACAAGAAGGTGCATCCCTTCTAGTGTGGATGAAGAGCGCCAATCAACTATCAGCCATGATAAAGCTAAATCACAGAATCCCCACCCCCTGTTTATGAAAAAAGCACAAAAAAAATTATTTACCAAAAAAAATTATTTACAAAAAAAAACTTTTTTTATAATTATAAAAATTTAGGACCAGAGCCGCGTTTCTTAGTGCTTCTTATTTATTATCCCAAATTTTCAACTCGATGTATTTGATTGAATCCGCGAAAGTCATTTTTCACATAAAACCAATACCTTCTCATTGAGATGAGAATGTAAAAAAATTAATTTGAGACCAAACAGTTGTATTTAAATCCACAAAGTTGAACTTCTTACCAAATAGTCGAATCTTGAATAAACAAAAAATTAATTATTCATCAAAAGAACGAACTTTCTATCGATAAAGACAAATGTGTAAAGAAGTTAAATTACTAACGAAATAAATGAATTTTTAACTAAGTAATAAAATTTTTAACCAAAAAAGATGAGCTTTTAAACTTAAAAGACGATTCTTCAATAAAACGGCTTAACTTTCAAACAAGAAAGATTTTTCGGTCAAGGAAGAAATAAAATTTCAACCAAATTGTTGAATTTTTAACTGAAATAATGAATATTCAACTACAACCAAATTAATTTTTGATAAGAAAATGAATTTTGAAGCAAACACTTGAATTTTCAATCAAAACCATTACCTCTCTACATGAAATATATTAGTTGATATTTCTAACAAGAAAAGATTCTAATTTAAAATCAAAATCAGTCGAATTTAATTATAAAGACAAATTCTAAAAAAATACGATTTTCCAACAGAATAGTTTGATCCATAACAAACAAAGAAATACTAAGCAAAAAAATGCCAAACAAACGATTGCATTTACAACCAAATAGTTGAACTTTGATCCAAAAGATTCGAATTTCAACAAAGCAGTTGAAGTTTAAAGCTGAAAAAGAGAATTTTGTACCAATCAGTTAAATTTTCATACCGTAAATATGAACTTGCAACAAAAAAGTTAATTTTCTATCAAATTGCTCAATTTTCAACTAAAAACGATCGATCTTCAACCAAAAATGAATTTTTAACAAAACAGTTACATTGTTGAATTAAACGTAAAAAAAGGGTTCTCAACAAAATAATTGAATTTTCAACTAATTTAATTGATTTTCATTCAATAAAAGTGGATTTTTAATCAAATGGTTGAATATTTATCTTAAAAAAATGTTTGAACTGAAAATGAAATCGTAAAATTTGTAGTTTAAGAATATAATTTCTATCAGAAAAAACGTATTCAAAACCAGATGAGTTTAACCAAAAAATACGATTTTTGAACGAAATAGTTGCATTCTGAATAAAAAAAATAAACTTGGAATAAACAAGCCCGCATAGCACACTTCCCTAAAAAACCTTGTCTTTTCTTGGGACTTGGTCCACGTGGCCGGAAGAAAAAGCCAGGTCTGTCCTAGGTTTAGACCAGGACCATTTCACTGGCCCCACCACCAACGCAAATTCAACTTTTTTGGGGCCAAATATTCAGTGCAGAATTTTTTCAAAAGAGTGAGAAAAACATTATGGCGGGGCCAGCAAAATATTTCGCCAGCCGCGACATTGTCCAAAATCAACTTTATATGGGCGCATTACTTTCGCCTCAATTTGTTCAAATTTGTGCAACAAACCTCAACCGTCAAAAACTTCTCCCTGTGGGGCAAACCTCTGTACGACCAGAAAATATTATTAATGAAAATAATCACTCAGATAAACTTCAGAAAACTCTGGGTCAAATTCACAAGCCCACTTCTTTGAATGATTTTGGTACAAGAACTGAAGGTGGATTCTAAGGGTTACTGAATATTATTGTTGGATTTAGAACTTTACCTGGAGTTTTTTCAAGGTTGCTTCAGTGACTGTTTTCACTCAGAAAATTTGCTAGGTTTTTATTTATAGACCTTTGTGTTACGTCCTGCGACGTAACCGCAATTATAAAGTATGATTATTTATAATATAAACCTAATTATAAATTACAAATCATTAAAAATCTGCCTGATATTGATCCATCAGATTTATACTCGTAGCATACGTCGCATGTGGCTTCACCCTAAAAACCTTATCATTTACGGGTTTTCCAGTCTTCCCTGACTTCGTAAAGTTAAAAGAGAAAGTCCAAAATAGCGACTCATTAATGCTGCCAACCTCATCGATCTGTATGATTCGCATGGAATCTGTGCCATATATAAACCATACCGAAATTATCAAGTTCAGTCTTCGTTGTCCTGTTATCCGCCGAAGGCTCTGTCTGATCTGTAATATATCAGTTTCCGCTTGTCCATAATCTGCCAAAGGCTCTGTCCGATTTTGTAATCTGTCGAGAAGTTTTTCTATCGTTGTCTCGACTGTCGGTCTGTCTTCTCTTTCCGGTTCGTCTGTCAAAGCTGTTATCTGTTAATCCTAGTGAAAGATAAAATTGTATTACGTCAGTGTTTAGTGTACAAAATTGGAATATGTGTATTGTGTCATTCGTGATGTGAAATCCTAATATTGTGGAAACAAGCCAAAATTTGTCTATTACCCCTTGCCCACTAAGCATTACTTCCGGAGACACCTAATCACTACATTGTTTTTCTGGAGGAAATCATCAGATTGATCATCTTCCAAAATTACCCGCCTGTCGAATCTCTCACGGATCTTTAGCCCTCTCTGCAAAGATCGTTGGCAATTAGCCGAAAATTCCACAAACAAATAGTGGAAATTCTTCTGACTCTCAAGCACGAGGCACAACAAATATAATTTAGTTGAGCTATCGAGGAGATTTCCACTTATTTTACCATTCTTGTCTCATTGCCTAAAACATCACTCAGAATCGTACTTTTCTGTAAAAGCTGCCTTTCATGGGACGTACTTAGCGACACGGGAATCTGACTAATCTCTACATATTTGACAAGAAAGAAAAAACATTTGGAAGGTTTTCGTTAAAAATACTAGGAGTTGAATTCTAAGAGTTGTTGAATATCATTGTTGGTTCAAAACTTAGCCTGGAGTTTTGTGAAGGTGATCTGATTGATCAATTTTATTTCACAAATTGTGTGGCTTTTTTACTTCTAGACCTTCACGGTGTTGTTGGAAGAACTGGGGGTGGATTCTAAGGGTTTATGAATATTATTGTTGCATTGAAAACTTAACATGGAGTTTTTTTAATGTGACCTAAGTGATTATTTTCATTTTCAAAATGGTCTTTCTTTTTGGCTTGGAGAATTTTTGGAATGTTTTCGATGAAACAACTAGACTTGGATCCAAGGGGTTGTTGAATATTATTATTGGACTCGCAAGTTTACCTAGAGTTTTGTGAAGCTGAACTGAGTGATTATTTCCACATCCAAAATTTTCTGGCTTTTTTACTTGCAGACCATTGGAATGTTTTGGTTGAAACCACACTATGTGCGATTGATTATGGCACGGATATATCTGTTTTTAGGTTAATAAAATAGATTTGAAAGGGTTTCAGTGGTTGCAATTTGATCTGATAGGTTTTGTGGAATAATCGATTTTGAGTTATTCTTCTTCATGTTTCTTATTGATAATAAAGTATAATTATAACCTCTAATCCGTCAGGAATTCCATAAGAATTCAAAAAGTGTTATCATGAATTATGGAATTTATAAATTGACATTTGTCATATTTTTATTGGTGATACTTCGGAAAAAGTGTGTAACGTTCATCTTAACAAGTTTTTCTGGCGTTTCCGGATCCAATTTTATAACTTTAAATTCTTGGTAATTACCATATCAGGTTTTCCTAATTATTTTCAGATTTTATCAATTTTCGAAAGATAAATTTTTGAAATATAGTAAAAAGAGAAAGATGTAATATTTTTTAGTCAAAATTTAACGCAGGGTCTGCTTATACCACAAAATTTAATCAGTTCTGAGAACCTTCCACAAACGTTTCAGGAATGATATCTTAACCCTAATAGCACGGAACGTTCCTGGAACATTCTCGGAACGTTTCCGGAACGTGTAAAATCTCAATCGAGCGAACATGAATTGAAGTTCGAGTGTTAGTTCAAATTTTCAACATTTTGAATTCCCAATATTGGCATTTATTTCTTAATCAGGCATCACAGTCAGTTCTCTGTTCCTGTCTTCTCCCTCTTTTCCCCTGTTTTTCTCGAAATCTCCTATAATTCCTATATTTGAGAATTTTTGACATTTTTCCCCCTTTTTTGAAGCTACGATTAATTTTTCGATTAGAAAATTTTGATATTCCAAAATCCGGGCCAAAAAGTATACTTGTGTAGCTGTCTGAGGGGACCCTTCAAGAGTTGGAGCCCAAAAATTGAAATGGGTATTATCGGGGAGCTCAATAATCACAAAATATATCCACATTGTAAAATTATCAGAAATATTATTTTTTGACAAAGTCATATCTATGTGATACAAAGGAGTTGCTATTCAACGTAAAGGTTTGGAGCCCAAAAATCGAAGTTGATACTTTTGAAAATCCAAAAATCTTCCATAGTGTATTAAAATTAATTTTGGTTTTATTTTCTCACCATAAAACTTCACCAATAAACTAAAGATCTCTGAGATGCTCTAATTAAAACTTTTTAATTTTGAAACTTCTTTTTTGAATACTTATACTTTTTTTAAGTCCTGCAGTTTAAGAGATATTTAGTTATTTAAAAAATATGACATGAACTTTAAATGTGTTAATTCCTAATGATGTACTGTTTCGTAAAGAAATGTAGAGAATTTAACAAAAAAATACGGTTAAATAAAAATAGCTAATATATTCTTGTAGTTTCTTGTAGAAAAGTAAAAAAGTCAACAACAAAGTATAAGTTTCTATAATTCAAAAATTTGTATAACTTTTTATTATTATTTTTCACATTGTTGTGAAGATCTGCAAGGTATTACAGAAAACTACAGTATGTTACATTTTTTAATTTAGGTATTAATGTTTGAAAAACACTCTTAATTTTAAGTAAAATATTCTAGAACATTCCAAATAATTATTAAAAAATACAAGATTTCACAAAAGTTGAAATATTGGGAAACTGTACTTTAAATTATGTTTTATATACTGTCAGTTTTTTGTTTTAGAAATGAGCAAATTTAATTTTCAGAAATATGAATTTTTACAAACAGTACTTTTAGAATCCGCATCAACGTTTTGACTTGTATTTTACTGTAAATTTTTGTAGGATATATAATATATTAATACTGTATAGGTTTCAACTATAAACTACAATTTAAGAAAAATTACACTTACCAAGAACTTTTGCTATTATAATAAATGACATTGAACTGTATTTGAATTATTGAAAATTGAACAATAATTGACTTTACATGGTGATTGTGAATCTGTTCAAAATCAACCAATTTACAGATTTTTACGTTAAAAATAAAATTTTTCGATTTGAAAACCACTGTAGTTGAAGAAATGTAAATGTTCGATTGAAACTTCATGAAATATTCTTAATTTTAAAATAATTTCAAAAATTAAACGCTCTTATTCTATTCCAAATCCTATATTCAAATATTGTTTAAATCTAAAATATTCCATTCTGAACGCATTTAATTTGAAATTTTTTAATTTAGGAGGACATTTTTTTAATATTTCGCAAAATTTCATTTTTCATTTAAAATCAGCAATTATAAATCAAATATTAAAAGCTAAAAAATTTTGAAGTGTATTATTTGAAACAGAAAGCCTTGAATCGTTAATATTTCAGAGTGTTATATTATAACTTTAACGTTACAATTTCAATTGTTCTATATGTGAAATTATTGAAATATTGTAAGTGAAATTATTGAATTTTGATGCATAAATAAGATTTTAACAATTATCAATTTACTTAATAAGAAACAAAATTTAGATTTTCGAAGATTTCGAAATAAAATTCGGAAGATTTTTAAGGATCTTCAAAGGTTTTAAGAAAAAGAAACAATTTTCTCAAGTTTGTTGGGAAAATTTGAAATGATTTTTCTTATTTTGAAAAAATAATTTTTAGAGAATATTTAAAAAGACTAAAAAAAACTTTTAATAATACTTAATGACAAATAAATGATTAATATTAATTAGGAAAAAAATTGAGTAAGTTGAAAATATATTTGGAAGTTTTGAAAGATTCCAAAATAATTTAAAATGTGACAAGATTTCAAAACATTTAAAACAAAATGTAGTTTTTTGAAGATTCCAAACACCAAATTTATCAGGGTTTTTGAGCATTTCGAAAGGTTTCACATAAATAAAAAGTTTGTGTCGAAATTTCTGGAAAAACTAACAATAATTTTTTGTTTAAAAAATTAATTTAAAAAGAATATTTAATAAGATTTCTAAAATTTTCAAAAAAAGAATCTGGATGATTTCAAGTTCATTTTTTTACTTTCGCAGTATTTTCAAAAAATTGTAGGAAAAATGTTCGTATGATAATATAATATAATAATTTTTAAATAATAAAATTATCATTATATAATATTGATATAATTTTAGAAATTTGTAAATATTTTGATTCATTCTTCAATTCATATCATTGAAAATGATAGCGTGAATTAATTTTTTTTCAATCTTTAAACTGTACAATGTGTAAAAGTTAAATTTAAAAATTCTGCAGCTTAACGGCTTTTGATTACAAAATTTTCAATTCAAAAGTGTTTCCAGCTTCCATTGCATACCCGCAAATTATTGAACGTTTAAATTAACATTTTTTCGAGCTCTGATTTCAAAAGTTTAGAATTTGAAAGTATATATTTTTCTTTGAGTTTCTTAATTTGCGGTTAATTTTTTATAACCTGAAGTGAGAAAAATTTTATCTCTAAGAGTTAGAATCTTTCAATTTAAATAACCTTGATCAATTCTTTCTCAATTGTATAATATTTATTTGAAGAGAAAAATGTGTTCCTTTCTGATCTAGAATGACAAATATTGAGAGAATTTCAATGATATCATTTTTAATGACATATATGGTGCCCACTGTCCAATCGATTGCTATATATTTGAAAAAAAAATTCAAAATTAAGTTTTTTTCCAAGAACGACTATTCATAATTGTCTTTCACTACTGCACAATTCCTTTAAAGTTTAAACATAGAAGCTTTTTTGTAAAAAGGGATCATGTATGCATCTTAATTCAAAATTATCTTATTGCAATATTCTAAATATCGTCAAAGGGTCAAGTAATCAATTTAAAGTTCTGAATCATCTACGTTGTTTAATAATGTTTTCACACTTTTAGAATATTTTTCATCACGAGGGGTTGGTATGTATGACTTAGGGGTAGTTTTTTGCTACACATATTATATGTCATCGGAGAGCAAAAAAACAGCAAAAAAATTCCCCGTAATGGTTTTTCTGATTATAAAATTTTTTTATGAGTTTCCACAGGTGGCAGCGTTGAGTCATCACCGAGCTAGTTCCGCCACATTTTTCTCAGCAGATTAAAGATAACAAAAATTTTTTTTGTCAGAAAGTACAGGATTTTTCAGCTGGGAAGTACACGTAATTATCAACTTATTCTATCCTTTCTTTGTCTAAGGTCATGTTGCATACTGTTTTCTGATCCCCTCCTTCAAACACCATAATGTTTGTTTTCTTCACGTTAATCTTGAGATCCATATTCTTCCTGTTAGGTTTCAGTCAGCTTAACATTGTCTGCGAGCTATCGACTGATTCTGCCATCACAATCTGATAATCTGCAAACGCCAATTCCACGTACCCACACTGTTTCGAGATCCACACCTTCTTCGAAGAGGGCCATTCTTGGACATTTGTCCGTGAATATGATAAATATTTATAAGGACATAACGCGCCCTTGCTTAACGTCCTGTGTAATATCGAGCCAATCACTCTGTTGTCCATTCACCCTTACAATCGCTTTAATACCTGCATGTATTGTTTTTATAGCTTTTAGGAGACAACCGCTGACACCATACTTTTTAAGAACTTCCCGAAGCCTAATTCTATCCACCTTATCAAATGGTTTTCCAGATCAACGAATGCACGGAAAACTTTTTTGTTCACTCTCAAACTTTCTTCTGTGATCTTTTTCAAGCTAAACCTCTCAGCCGCACATAATCTTCCTGGAACAAATCCACATTGGACTTCCCATAGCACCTTTTTCCAGTCCTTCAGAACTTCCCTAATCTCATCACCTATATAATTATTATCTCGTTTAGCCTTTCCGAAAAATAATCTTTAGCAATTTGAAGAATTGCAGCACTAATAACATGCACACTAGCAGCCTTGCCATTCTTCAAGTTCTAATTATAGCCCTTATCTCATACCATTTCATCATCAGTATTCCTTATTTCGTCTAGCTCTGTACTACTGCTTCTTTTTCTAATCTTCTTGATCCAATATAAAAATAAAGCTTTATTTTCTTCGAAATCATTTTGCATTTTCTTATCTTCTTTTCCTTTAGTTTTAGTCCTTAAATAGTATTTTTATATTTATGTTCTAGTCCCTATGATCCTTTTTTAGTATAATTCTTTCGTCATTCACAAGACCTCCAATATTGAAATTTCTTGGACACGCTTGCTTCTTCTCGTTAAGACCTACACGGATGTCAACATTTCACCGAGAATTACCAGTCCTTTTTTCTACGACAGCAGTACCACACACTTAAAATGCATTCCTGATCATCCTATTTTAGAATATTGTTTACACGCCCTCTACAATGTTATTGCGTATTTTCGTCTTCAAGGTTATCTTATTGAAGACTGCATTCACCTTATCGTGGATTTCTATTAGCACGTCTGGTTTTTATAAATTCTCTATTTTTATTTGCGTCTCCTTCGTTTTTTAGGTCTTTTTGTCCTTCATCCTTGACCTAGATTTATTTTTGGAACTATGCTGTCATGATCGGTTCCATATTCAGAACTTCTCATAACCCTTTTATGACTAGCCCTATCAGGCTCTTATCCGCAACAAAAATTCAATCATACCGTGGCTTTCACATCTGTACCCCATTTACATTTTGGATCATTTGATGTCTGAACAAAGTATTTGTAATAAACAAGTCTTTTTATGAGCATAAGCTAACCAGTCTGCTCCTGTTATCATTCGTTTTTAGATCTACGAAATAACTGAGCGCCCTCTATGTACAATCGCATTGCCCTCCAACCCATTCGTTCTTATCACCTAGTAGGAAGTTTCTTTCCCTATGATAGCAAGCACCTAGAATATCATTCAAAGTGTCCCAGAAACTATGTTTTACTTCACTTCTTTTATCATCAAATAGGACTTCTTAGCTACCATGTAACTCATTATTTACTTCTGTCCGTATATTTAATAAAAATTAATTTTTAATAATGCGAAACAGTTAGCATAAACATTATCTTCATTTTCAGCACGTTTCTTCTGTGGTTCAGATTCATGGCAATTAAAAAAGATTTCAAAATATTTTTAGAATTATCAAAATAGATTCTCAACGATTTTCAGGCCACTTTTTCAATTTTACAGAATTTCCTAAAGGTTCGGGAAACAACAGAATAATTTCAAAAGATATTGAGAAGATCACGAAAAAGAAACTTCTTCAAAAATTTGAAAGGTGTTATAGGCCAGCAGCCCTAAATTTGAGAACCACGGATGTAAGCGATTTAGTCACGTAATTTCGCAGGTTGCATTTCAGAGCGAAACTCAAGTGTACAATTTTACGCCTAAATCGTAAACATCCGTGTTTACTCGACGAGCTTGCTTTCCTCCCATTTTAGAGAGTCATAACACCAAATCCGGGAAGAAAGTCTAAATTTTGAACAGCCGACATGAGATCACCACCTCCAGTAATTTCAACTATCTGAAAGCAAATTCATATATTTAAGACTTTTACCATATATTTGAATTTTCAAAATCAAAAACTAAATACATAAATTTTCAGTTAAAAGATTAATATTCAAACCAAAAAAGACGAAGTTTCAAGAAAATAGTTGATTTCTCAACCATAGAGAAAAATTTCTAACTGAATAAAGAAAAGAAAAAAAGAAAAATGAAAATAAATTATTCTGGAATTTTCCAATTCGAAAATTTTATTATTCGGGAATTTTATTATGCCGGAATTTTACAGTTTCGGGAATTTTATTTTTCAGAATTTTTCAGTCTTCCCAAATAAATAATGTTAAAATATTGAAAGAGGTGATGCAAAATATAGAAAATGGATTTCTTTTTAACCTTAATTTACAAATCATTGATTTATTTACTTAACATAGGATTTCATATTACTTCAAGGAATTTCTACGGATTGGAACAATTTCAAGGGATATGAAGGAACTTTCCAAATTTTAAAGAATTTGAAAGATTTTAAGTTATTTAAAAAAATTTTAAAGAATTTCAAGAGATTTCAACAATTTCAAGGAATTTCAAAGAATTTTGTAGGATTTTCTAAGATTTTAAGGTATTTTAAAGAATTGCACAAAAAGTAAGGTATTTTATAGGTCATCCAATTATTTCAAAAGATTTACGGGATTCATATATTTTATTATTTTAACAGATTCCACAGAATTTCAAGAGATTTAAAAAATTTCAAGGAATGACAAAGAATTTTGTAGAATTTTAAAGACTTCAAATGATTTCAAAGAATTTCACAAGATTTAAGAGATTTTATAGGACTTTCAATTATTTAAAGGATTTACGGTCGGATTTACGGAATTTTTAAAGATTTTAGGCTATTTTAACAGATCACAAAGAATTTCAAGTGAATTAAAAAACTTCAAGAGATTTCTAATGTGGTAAAATTTCCACAGATTTTAAGGTCGATTTTAAGGGATTTCTAAAGATCTCTAGGAAATTAATAAAATGAAATAAAATTTCAAGAGATTTTAGGGTACTTTAAAGAATTTTTACAGAACTTTAGGAAATAAAAAAAAATGAATTTCGAGGGCTTTCTACGTATTCCAACAATTTCAATGAACATAAACAAATTAAAAAAATATCAAAGGATTTTAAATATTTTAAGATATTTCAAAAGATTTCAAAGATTTCAAGAAATTTTAAGGTTTTTCAAGAAATCCTATACAATTTAAAGGATTTTTGAATCGCTAAGAATTTCAAAGAATTTTAAAGATTTATAGGGTTTTAAATGTTTCTTTTAGAAAACTGTGATGAATATGTTACGTTTAATTTAATTTAAATGCAATCGATTTTATATGATTTCTACTTATTTTAATGGATTTTTACGATTTCAAAAGATTTCAAGGTATTTTAAGAGATTTCAACAAATTTCTAGAGAACTTTAGGTAATAAATTAAATTTTATTCAAAGGATTTTTATATGAATTTCAAAAATTTCGTGGAAAATAAAGGAATTAAAAAAATTTCAGAGGATTTTAAATATTTTATGTTATTTAAATGAATAACTTAAATGAATACGTTTAATTGAAGTTAAATTGCAGGGATTTCAAATGATTTCAACTTATTTTAATGTAATTTTACGAAATTTTACGGAATAAATTTATTTTATTTTCAAGGGATTTGAAATGATTTCTAACTATTTCAAGGATTTTAATGTCTTCAAACGAAATTAAAAAGGGTTTAAAGATTTTAAGACATTTTTACGGATTTTAACAGATTTCAAAATTTTTAATGGATTCTAAAATTGTTCTAAACATATCAAGGGATTTTAATGATATTTTAAGCGATTTTAAAGATATCAAGGGAATTTAATTAATTTATTAATTTAATTATTTATAATTTAATTTTATAATTTTTAATTTTAATTTAATTATTTATAATTTAATTTCATAATTTTTAATTTTAATTTAATTTAATTCATTTAATTAATTTTATAATTTAATTTAATTTAATTAATTAATTCCTTCAATATTTTTGTACTCTTCATTCCAATCCTGATTCTCCTATAATTTAATGTATTTTTTATACCGTTTGGAAATACCACATAATAATAATATAATACTAATAATAATTAATAACAATACATTGTCTGCCCCCCATCACCCGGTAAAAACTCAGGGCCTATCCACTTATTTTTTGACAATCTCAGGCATGATGCAATATAAATAGAATTAAAAAGAAAATAAAAAATCACAAAATCTAAGAGATTTTATAGGACATCTCATTATTAAAATAGTAAAAAATATAAAAAAGACAAAGAGAATAAATAAGTAAAAATATGGATTAAATATGGATTATTAGCATCCCTTTATTTTATTTAATCAATTGCAATTCTCTTCCAAAACTTTCTGTTCCGAGTCAGACAACTTGTCTTTTTTTATTATCAAATAAAAAATTTTAATTCAAATAATTAATTAAAAATTTATTTAATTAAATTTATTTTATTTAATTGAACTTACCTGGCCTTCGTGAAAATACTTTGCGGATGACAAAGTGTTTAACAAAACTCCACGAGGTGACCAGCTAAACTTGTACCTGAGGGGATTGAAAGAACATTCCGGGGCCGGAAGTCCTCCGCACCAGGAAACGAAAGATTCAATTTTTCCTCCACCTTGACGTACACCTTCAAAACATTCCAGGGCCAACAAATGATCGATGCCTGGGTCCAAACCTACCTCGTTCAATATTGTAACACCTGCCGCCTCCGCCCTATTCAAAAAATTAAGAATAATTAATAAAATAAGTAATAAAATAATAAACAATAATAAATAATACTTAATAAATATAAAATTCTAAATATGAAATTCCCGAATTATAGAATATCCGAACTGGAAAATTCCCGAATTATAAAATTCTGAATTTAAACATTTTTTTTATAAATATTATTTAGTTATCAAATATTTTTATTAAAAAAAAATATTTTTATTGTTCAAAATTTCTAAAATTATTATTTTAATTTAAAATAACAATGATTGAAAAAAGTGTTTATCCGGAAATATATTTTTTTCAATTATTGTTATTTTAAATTCAAACAATAACTTTAAAAACTTTAAACATTAAAAATATTTTTTTTTCATACAAATATTTGATTATTGTATTTTAATAAATAAATAATATTTATAACAGAAAATTTTTCAATTGTTCAAATTCGGCAATTTTCCAATTCAGGTATTTTATTTTTCTGAAATTTTATTATTCGGGAATTTTATTTTTCTGGAAAATTCAATGTAATTCAGTGACTGCGATTTTTCTCTCGAAAGTTAAATTAAAATTGGTTTCATATATTTCATTATTCTAATTTTGAGTTGGAACAGGGAATTTGTGAAAATATCATATTTCTCACAGGCAATAGGAAATTTTCCAAAAGAATTACAATTCTGACTTGGAAAAGTGAATTTTATAAAAAAATTATTATTACGATTTCTGAATTATAATAGAAAATTTTGTAAAGTAATTTAATTCGGACTTGGAACAGGGAATTTTTTTAATTAATTTAATTTTAACTTTGTTTAGGGAATTTTCTAAAAGAAGGACAATCCTGAGTTTGGACGGGGAATACATAAATTAAATATATACAAAAATTTCTGTAAAAAATTCTAATTTTTACTTTGGGACAGGGAATTTCAGTAAAGAAATTTAATTTTCACAATCGTCACAGGGAATTTTATAAAAAAATTACAATTTTTATTTTGAGTTCACTTTAGAACAGGAAATTTCCTTGTAAATTATACTTTTTACTTTAGGACAGGGAGTTTAAGTAAAGAATTATAATTTGACTTGGAACAGGGAATTTTTTCAACAAAAAGTGAATTTTTTAAAAGATTTTTTATTCTGATTTAGAATAAGGGAATTTGAACAGATCTTTATTTGAACTTGGAACAGGTAATTTTTGACATGGAACGAGAAATTTTGGAAAATAAATCCTTGTTCACATTCAGAATTATAATCCTTCTACAAAATTCCCTGTTCCAAATCAGAAATCGTTGAAATCTCTTGAAACCTTTAAAAATCGTTTGAAATCATTCAAATCTTATAAAATCTTTTAAATTGACCGGAAAAATTAAGAAATGACCGATAGAATCCGGTGAATTAAAAATCATCTGTCGGTTAGACACCCTGATAAACATTATTTAATTTCTCTGAATCTGTTTTTAATTTTATACATCATTCTTTTTGTCTTTTATTGTTAGTTTCCATAAATTTTCTCTTACCCTCAATACTTTCTTAATGTAAAATTATAACATTATCCCAATCAAAATCATGATTAACACATTTCTTTTTATGACTACCACAACATTTTTTTTTAACAAAATATTTATCTTTTTCTTGTTATGGCCTTTAAAAGGGTGTTTTCATTGTGTTTAAAAAAAATACAAAAGGACAAGAGAAAAAAAAGAGAAATAAATGAAATAAGAAATAAATAAAGAGAAAAAAATTTAAGAAGGGCATTTGGACATCCAGTGTTAATTGTATAGGTAGAAAATTTTGATTTAAGAAAGTTATATGGATTTTTGCGTATTAGCATCAATTTTTTCAAAGACTGACTTTATTCCTTGAAAGATTTTTTGCTCTGTTAAGTTGGGTTATATTAAAAATAAAATTATTTATGAAAAAATTTGTTTACAAAAATAATATACATAAATATAAATTCCCGATAATTTTTTTTTAATAAAACCCAACCAAACGAGATTTTAAAGAATCTTTCAAGGAATCAAATCAGCTATTGATCATTAGAATTGAATAAAAATTGAAACTTTTTCCTACAATTGAAGCTGAACACACAGAAATACATCAAACATTTGTTAAATAAATAGGGCTGCCACAGTCACGAAAGTTACTTTTTTAAGATAAAGTCACTATAGTCACTTTTAAATGAAAATATCAGTTTAGTCACTACTTTCAATAAGCTAACACAGAAAACACATGGATTTTTTAATTTTATTGTTTTTAAAATTTTTAATTTATCTTGATTTCGTATGAACATCATCAAATTCTCTTGAATTCCCTTGAATTCTTCAAAATTAACTTAAATTTGATTGAAATCAATTGAATACTATAGGTTTTAACATGTTTTTAAATTCATTGGAATTCACTCTGAATTCTTATTAATTTGACCTGAATTATTTTTAATTATCTTGATTTTTTTAATTTTTCCTGCATTTTTTTAAAATTTGCTTCAATTCTTCTAAATTCACTTAATTCTACTCATTGATTTTTTTTTAATTCACTCTGAAGTTTTTTAAACTCCCCTTGAACTCTTAGGCATTTTAGCAAAATCTTTTGAATTCCTTTGCATTTTTTGCAATTTATTTCAAAGTTAATGAATTCGACGAGTTTTTAAAAATATTTTTGAATTATTTTCAATTCATATATTTTTTTTAGTTCACCTTGAATTTTTATGAATTCCTTCAAATTCTTATCATTTCCCTTAAATTTCTTTAAATTTACTCAAATTTTATTAAATTCGTTGGTCTTTTTTCAATTCATTTAAATTCTGTTGAATTCTGTTCCCTCACATTTTACTTAATTCGATGGAATTTTTTCTATTTTAAACATTTTTTTCAATTATATTCTTTCAAATTCTTATGAATTTTATCAAAGTCTCTTTAATTAACTTTAATTCTTCTAAACTGACTCCAATTTTACTGAAATCAGTGGACTATTTTGGATTAAATTTTTTTTCAACTCTTTTGAATTCACTTAGAATTCACCCTGAATTCTTATTAATTTATTCGGCATTCTTTGAAATTCTCTTAATTTTTTCAACTCTCGCTGAATTCTTTTCAATTCCCTTGAATGTTGTTAATTTACCCTGCAATTTTGTAATTTATTCTATTTCTTTTAAATTCACTCTGAAGTCTTTTAAACTCGCCTTAAATTCTTAGGTACTTCATTCAATTCTTTTTCATTTTCTTGAATTTTTTGTAATTCATTCCAAATTTAATGAATTCAATGAATTTTTTAAAATATTTTTGAGTTGTTTTCAATTCACATGAAATATTTTTCAATTTACCTTGAATTTTAATGAATTCCATCAAATTCTTCTCATTTCCCCTACTTTTTTTTTATTAACTCGAATTTTATTTAATTCGTTGTTTTTAAAATATTGAATTCACTTAAATTCTGTTGAATTCGCTCTGAATTCTGTTTACTCTCATTTTACTTAATTCGATGGACTTTTTTTTATTTTAAAAATTTTCTTCGATTACACTGTTTCAAAATCTTATAAATGTCATCAAAGTCTCTTTAATTCCATTGTATTTTTCTAAATGCACTCCCATTTTACTGAAATCAGTGAAATATTTGGTATTCTCTAAATTTTTTCAACTAATTTGAATTCATTTGGAAATCATCATGAATTCTGTTTAATTATCCTTAATTCCTTTTAAAAATTGAATTCTCTGGAATTTTCCTAATTTTTTTTAACTCACCTTGAATTCTTAGGCATTTTCTCATATTCTTTTAAATTCCCTTGAATTCTTCTAAATTCACTTTAATTTTACTGCAATTGAAATATTTTCGATTTGTTTTACTTTTTATGAATTTCATCGCATTTTTCTCAATTCTCTTTTTTTTTGTTAATTTATCCAGAATTCGTTTAAATTCTGCTAGAATTCTTAGGCCTTTCATTAAATTTTTCTAAATTCTAGGAACTTTTTCACAATTTATTCCAAATTTAATACATAAATTCAATGAATTTTTTTAACATTTTTGAATTCTTTTCAATTCACTTGATTTTTTATTATTCACCTGGAATTTTTATGAATTCCGTCAAATTCTTCTCATTTTTATTATTATTATTTTTTTAATTAACTCGAATTTTATTAAATTCGTTGGTTTGTTATTTAATTCACTTAAATTCCATCGAATTCGCTCTGAATTCTGTTTAATTCCATTTTACTTAATTCAGTAGATATATATATATATATTTTTTAATATTCTTCGATTATATTCTTTTAAAATCTTATAAATGTCATCAAAGTCTCTTTAATTCCATTGCATTTTTCTAAATGCACTCCCATTTTACTGAAATCAGTGAAATATTTGGTATTCTCTGAATTTTTCAACTAATTTGAATTCATTTGGAAATCATCATGAATTCTGTTTAATTATCCTGAATTCCTTTTAAAAATTGAATTCTTTGGAATTCTTGTGATTCTTTTAAACTCACCTTGAATGGAGGCATTTTATCAAATTCTTTTTGATTCTCTTGAATTCTTCTAAATTCACTTCAATTTTACTGAAATCAGTGGAATATTTCGGATTTTTACACTTTTTATGAATTTCATCGAATTCTTCTCATTTCGTGAATTTATCCAGAATTCGTTAAAATTCACCTAGAATTCTTAGGAATTTCATCAAATTCTTTTAAATTCTATGGAATTTTTTGTAATTCATTCCAAAATTAATGAATTCAATGAATTTTTCTAACATTTTTGAAATGTTTTCACTTCACGTGATCTTTTTTTAATTCACCTTGAATTTTCATGAATTCTATCCAATTCTTCTCATTTTCCTTACTCTTTTTAAATTAACTCCAATTTTATTTAATTCGTTGTTTTTTTTTTATTCAATTCACTGAAATGCTGTTGAATTCGTTCTGAATTCTGCTTACTCCCATTTTACTTAATTCGATGGAAATTTTTTTATTACAAATTTTTTAAATTTTATGAGTTTCACCAAAGACTCTTGAATTCCCTTGAATTCTTCTAAACTCACTCCGATTTTACTGAAATCAATTGAATATTTTAAATTCTTTGAATTTTTTCATCTCATTTGAATTCATTTGGAATTCATCATGAATTCTAATTAATTATCCTAAATTAATTTTAAAAAACTGAATTCTTTGGAATTCTCTTGACTTTTTTTAACCCATCTTAAATTTTCAGGTATTTGATCAAATTCTTTTAAATTCCATTTAATTCTTCCAAATTTACTCCATTTTTACTGAAATCAGTGGAATATTTCAGATTTTTTTCTACTTTTTATGAATTTAATTGAACTCTTTTCATTTCCCATTTTTGTGAATTTATCCAGAATTCGTTCAAATTCACTTAGAATTCTCAGGCGTTTCATTAAATGCTTTAAAATTCTATTGAATTTTTCACAATTCATTCCAAATTTAACGAATTTGATAAAAATTTTTTATGTTTTTGAATTATACTCTTTCAAATTCTTATAAATTGTATCAAAGTCTTTTTAATTGCCTTGAATTCTTCTAAATTCAATCCAATTTTACTAAAATCAGTGGAATATTTTGGATTTTTTTTACTTGCCATGAATTTCATCGAACTTTTCTTATTTCCCTTTTTTTTTGTGAATTTATCCAGAATTCTTTAAACTTCACGTAGAATTTTTAGGCGTTTCATTAAATTCTTTTAAATTCTATGGAATATTCCGCAATTCATTCCAAATTTAATAGATGAATTCGATGGATTTTTTAATAATTTTTGAATTTTTAAATATTTTTGAATTGTTTTCAATTCACATGATTTTTTTTTTAATTCACCTTGAATTTTTATCAATTCCATCAAATTCTTCTCATTTTCCTTACTTTTTTTAATTAACGCCAATTTAATTTAATTCTTTGGTTTTTGTATGCAATTCAGTTAAATTCTATTGAATTCGCTCTGAATTCTGCTTGCTTCCATTTTACTTAATTCAATGGATTATTTTTTTTTTTTTTTTAGTTTTCGTCAATTATATCCTTTCAAATTCTTATGAGTTTCATCAATGTCTCTTGAATTGTCTTGATTTCTTCTAAATTCACCCCGATTTTAATTAAATCAGCGGAATATTTTGGATTCTTTGAATTATTTCATCTCATTTGAGTTCATTTGGAATTCAACCTGATTTCTGATTAATTATCTTGAATTCTTTTTAAAAATTGAATTCTTTTTAAAAATTGAATTATTTTTAATTCCCTTGAATTTTTTTGAATCTCCTTGAATTCTTTTGAATTCTTTTGACTTCCCTTAAATGATTTTGAATTCCCTTGAATTCTTCTAAATTCACTCCAATATTACTGAAATCAGTGGAATATTTTGGGTTTAAACTTTTTTATTTTCATCGAATTCTTCCCATTTCCTTTAAATTCCTATAAATTCCCTCGAATTTTATTTAATTCGTTGCTTTGTTTATTTCTTGAACTTATCCTGGATTCGTTTAAATTCACCTAGAATTCTTAGGCGTTTCATTATATTCTTTTAAATTCTATGGAATTTTTCGCAATTCATTCCAAATTTAATACCTAAATTCGATCAATTTTGTAAATGTTTTTGAATTTTTTTCAATTCTCATGAATTTTCTTTAATTCACCTTGAATTTTTATCAATTCCATCAAATTCTTCTCATTTTCCTTACTTTTTTTAATTAACGCCAATTTCAGTTGAATTGAACTGAAAAGGACGAATTTCCAACAATATAGTTGAATCCTCAACCAAAACAGATTAATTCTATACGAAAAAGTATTTTTCATTCAATAAAAAAAAAAAATTTATCCGAAATGTTACATTTTCAAGCAAAAAGTGATTTGTCCACAAAACAGTTGAATTTTTAACCAAATACTTACATTTTTAACCAAAAAGTTGAAATTTAAACCAAGATCATTCGGTTTCTACCAAAAAAAAATGAATTCTCAACAAAATACATACATGTTTTATTAAATAGTTGAATTTTCAACAAAACAAAGATAAATTCTCAACATAAAATATAATACTTTATATTTCAACCAAGAAAATATTTTCATTTTAAATAAAGAACAGTTTAATTGAACGAAAAAGGACGAATTTCTAACAATATAGTTGAATCCTCAAGAAAAATAGATTAATTTTATACCAAAAAAGATTTTTCATTCAATAAAGAAAACAAAATTGATAAAAAATGTTACATCTTCAAGCAAAAAAAAAAAAAGATTTTTCAACAAAACAGTTGAATTTTCAACCAAATTCTTAAATTTTCAACCAAAAATACGTATTTCCAACCCAGAAAATTAATTTTCTACAAAGAAAAAATGAATCCTAAACAAAATACATACATGTTTGGTCAAATAGTTGAATTTTCAACCAAGAAGATTAATTTTCTACCAGGAAAGACTAATTTTCAACAAAATACATAAATTTTTAAACAAATAGATGAATGTTCAACAAAATACATAAATTTTTAACAAAACAGATGAATTTTCAACCAAATACTGAAAGTTTCAACCAAAAAGATTAATTTTCAACCAAAAATATTAATTTTCTCACAAAAAATGAATTCTCAACAAAATACATACATGTTTTATTAAATATTTGAATTTTCAATCAAGAAGATTGATTTTCTACCAGAAAAGACTAATTTTCAACAAAATACATAAACTTTTAAACAAATAGTTAAGTGTTCAACAAGATACATAATTTTTTAACCAAATAGTTGAATTTTAAACTAAAAAGTTTAATTTTCTACCATAAAAGACGAATTTAAAAAAAAATTATTTTATTAATTTTTAGTTTATATTTTTTCATTCCTCAAAATTTTCAACAAAATATTTGAATTTTTAAACTAAAAAAGGTCAATTTTCTACAAAACAGCTTAATTTTGTACCAAATAGTTGAATTTTATGCCAAATTGTTACATTTTTAAACCAATCAGTTGAATTTTAAACAAAAAACGATCCATTTTCAACCAAAAATGGAATAGATAAATTTGCATTTCAAGAAGTTTATTTTCAGCAAAAAAATTTAGTTATTAGTTGAATTTTTAATCAAGAAGTCTAATTTTCTACCAAAAAGGAAGTATTTGTAACAAAATACATGAATTTTCAAACAAACCTTTGACTTTTCAAATACAAATGATAAATTTTCAACCGAAAATGGAATAGTTAAATTTTCGAGTTAAAAAATTAATTAAAAAAAAAAAAATAATTTGTAACAAATTAATTCAACTTTCAGCTAATTATAGTAGCATTTTCAACCAAGAGGATTAGTTTTCTACCGTAAAAGACGAATTTTCAATAAATAAATTTTATTTGATTAATTTTTAGCTTATATTCTTTGTTGCTCAACATTTTCAACTAAATATTTGAATTTTTAAACTAACAAAAATCAATTTTTAACCAAAAAAGGAACTAGTTAAATTTTTAATTGGGAGAAAATAAATTTTCAATAAACAAACACGAACTTTCTACTACTTGTGTAATATCTTCTTAAAGAATTGAAAAAATTACCTAATCCTGGCTCACTTTATAGAGAATTCCGATAGCTTTCAACTTGTTTAAGAGAAAAAATTTAACTTTCATATATAATTAGCATCGAAAGAACTTAATAAATAATAATAATTGTTTTCTTAACAACATACATTTAACTATTTGTTTGTAAATAAAATGGTTTGATTAAAAATAAATCCTTTTTTTTTAAATTCAACTATTATCTTAAAAATTAATCTTTTTTCATAAAAAATTCAACTAGTTTGATGAAAATTTGTCTCTTTGGATAGAAAATTCGTCCATTTCGATTAAAAATTCATCTTTTTTGCGAGAAAAGTAATTTATATCGTTGAAAATTCATTCTTGGTTGAAAAAAGAACTGTTTTTGGTTAAATTTTAATCATTTTTATTTGAAAATTAATCTTCTTAGATTGAAAGTTCAACTATTTGATTAAAATTCAACTATTTTTTTGAAAATTTGCCTCTTTTTGTTTAAAAGTTTAACTATTTGGTTGTAAATCCAACGGTTTGGTTCAAAATTAATTTTTATTTTTGAAAATTCATCTATTTTGTTCAAAAGTAATTTCTTTTTGGTAGAAAATTCGTTCTTTTGGATTGAAACTCCACTTTTATGGTATAAAATCATTTTTTTTTTAAATTCACGTTTCTTGTTTGAAAAATAACTTTTTGTTGAAAAATAGTTTTAAAAAATCGTAATTTTATTGAAAAGTAAACTTTTTGGTTGAAAACGAAATTGGTTTTGGTTGAAATTTAAACATTTTTCTTTGAAAATTCGAACATTTTGTCAAAAATTCTACTGTTTTTTAAAATTAGTTATTATGGATTGAAAATTCGAATATTTTGGTAGAGAATTCAACTATTTGCTTGAAAATTAACTCTTTTTTTTGGAAAATTCAACTTCTCTGGTTGAAAATGCAACTGTCTTAAAAAAATTCGTCTTTCTGATTTGAAAATTTAACTATTCGTTTTAAAATTCAACAATTTTGATAAAAATGTAATTATTCTGTTGAAAATTCAACTATTTTTCTTAAATTCATCTTATTCTTTTGTCAGAAATTCAACTAATATGTTAATATTTTATTGAAAATTAACTTTTTTTTCGAAAAGTCAACTTTTCAGGATGAAAATTCGACTGTTTTGATGAAAATTTAATTATTCTGTGAAACATTTAACTATTATCTTAAAAATTAATCTTTTCTCGTAGAAAATTCAATTAGTTTGATGAACATTTGTCTTTTTCGAAAGAAAATTCGTCCTTTTGGATTAAAAATTCATCTTCTTTTGGAAGAAAATTAATTTTTATCGTTGAAAATTCATCTTTCTTAGCTAAAAATGAACTTTTTGTTGGAAAATCAACTGTTTTCTATGAAAAATCTTTTTTTCTTCAAAATTAAACTTTGGTTGACAATGTAAATGGTTTTGGTTGAAGTTTAAACATGTTTGTTTGAAAATTAAAAAATTTGGTTAAAAAGTTATCCTTAATGTTTAAAAATTCAACTGTTTTTTTTTAAATTAGTTTTTGTGGGTTGAAAATTCGACTATTTTGGTAGGGAATTCAACTGTTTGATTGAAACTGAACTTTTTTTCTGAAAAATTCAACTTTTTAGTTTGAAAATTCAACTATTTTCTTAAAAATTTATCTTTTTTAACGAAAATTTTATTGTTTGCTGATCATTTGATAGAAAAGTCTTCTTTCTGGGTAAGAGTTGACTTTTCCGTTTACAATTAAACTTTTCGGGTTGAAAATTTTAACATTCTTCTAGAAAATTCATATTTTTAATATTATATTTTTTGATGAGAATTCATCTCTTTTGGTTAAAAATTCTACCATTTTGTAGAAAATTTATCCTTCTTGGTTGACAATTACCTTTTTTTAAAAATCAACTATTTAGTTAAAAATTAAACTATTTTGTTGAAAATTGGTGTCTTTTGTTTGAAATTTGAACTACTTTTTTGGCAGTTCATTTTATTTTTTGTTGAAAATTCATTCTTTACTGAAAATTTAACTAGTCCACTTTTGGTAGAAAATGATAAATTTTTTGGCTTGAAAATTCACCCATTTGGTGAAAATGAAACTGTAAGTTTAATTGTTCGCTTGAATCAATTATTTTCTAAAAAGTTTGGTTTTGGTAAAAAATTTTTTTTTTTTTTTGTAAATTCAAATATTTTGTTGAAAATTTTTAACGAACGAAAGTAACTTTTAACTGAAATGATGCATCTTTAATAATATGAAAATTCAACCAAATGGTTGTTTTTTCAACCGAGAAGGTGTATTTTCTACCAAAAAAAAGACAAGTTTTCAACAAAATAAATGAATTTCCAACTAAAAAAGATCAATTTTAAACAAAAAATAAAATAGCTTAATTTTGGGTTACTGAAATAAGTTTTTGACCAAATAAAATAAAATTTCAACGAAATTGTTCAATTTTTTACCAAGCAGATGAATTTTCAACCAAAAAAATGAAATTTCAACCAAAAAGATTAATTTTCTATCAAAAAAGAATAATTTTAAACAAAATTCATGAATTTTCAACCAAATATTTCAATTTTGAATGGAATTTTCAACTTAATAGTTGAACTTTCAACCAAAACGGTTAATTTTCTACCAAAAAAGACCAATTTTCAACAAAATAGATCAATTTTCAACTACCAAAATGACTAAATGTCTATAAAAAAATTTGAACAAACAATGGAATAGTAAAATTTTTAGTAGCAAAATTCAATTTGGAATAATAAAAACTAATTTTTAACCAAAGGAATGAAATTTCAACAAAAAGATTAATTTTCTACCAAAAAAGAATAATTTTTAACAAAATACATGAATTTTCAACCAAATATTTTAATTTGTAATGAAATTTTCAACTTAATAGTTGAAGTTTCAATGAAAAAGGTTAATTTTTTACAACAAAAAAAGACAAATTTTTAACAAAATAGATGAATTTTCAACTAGAAATATAATTTATCAACACAAAATAAAATAATTTAATTTTCAGTTAGAGAAGTTTTTGAGCAAATAAATTTTCAACGAAATAGTTAAATTTTCAATCATGCAAGTGAATTTTGTACCAAAAAGATTTAATCTCTATATAAAAAATCAACGAGAAATGGAATAGTTAAGTCTTTAATTAAAAAACGAATAATTTTCGATAAAAAAAAACTAATCTTCAACCAAAGAAATAAAATTTCAATCAAAAAGATTAATTTTCAACCAAAGATGTTAATTTCTTCAAAATAATATATTTATAATGAAAGGCTTTTATTAAATTTCAAATATCGTTTCAGTCTAAAATGTTTCATTTTTAAACCATTCAATTTGAAATTTTTTTATTAAGAAAAAGAACAATTACTTAATATTTAAAAATATCTTACTGTTAATTTAAAATCAGTAATTTTAAATCAAATATTCGAAACCTACAAAATCCGACTGTTCGTACGGAAATTTCAGTTTGAATAACCCACGGACTAATTTAAAACAAAATATAGATTTTTGCAGATTTCGAACAGAAATTTTAGAAGCTTCTTAAGAATTGTGAAAGGTTTCAAAATAATGAAAAACATTTTCTCAAGATTCCTAGGAAAATTGAAAATG